>JAXCGZ010016443.1:0-19178 GCA_037179515.1 Halocaridina rubra
GTTGACATTGAGCGAAACACTCTGTCACAGAAGGCATCGGTAGTCAGGATGCGGAGTGTCCTGGATCCTTGCTAGGATGTCTTCCTTGGCTGGTAATGCTTGCAGGTTGGCACAGACATTGGCTGCCCAGGTACTTGCAGTGAGGTCTGGGTGGTGATCAAGGGCTAACCACAAGTCGGAGCCAGCAAGGCAGGGACGTTGAGCCATGGTGGTGTTGGCCATTGAGAGGGTTAATCTTTGTAGAGATCTAAGTTTAAGTGGCATGAGGTTAGATTCCAGCTGGAAGTTTTGTCTCTTGGTCCTCATTGGGGCTCCTAGCATGGTCCACATGACATAATTTCGTATTACCTCTATCTTGTCCCATTGTTGGTCTTTCAGTAGCAAGAGGGTGGGACATGCATAGTCTACGAGGCTTCATATGACCTACACATAGAAGGTTCTAAGGACACTGAAGGATGCGCCGTTGAAAAGGCCCAACATCTGTTGAAGGACGGTTTGGCACTGTTTACATTTGTCATGCAAGCGATGTATCTTGGATCTGAAGGTTAGTCAGCTATTGATGCATACACTCAGGTAGAGGTGCTTGGTAACCCAGTCCACAGGATCATTGTCTATGACCAGTCTAGTGTCTGGTCTTCACTGGTGGATGGGGAGAGCCTTGGTTTTGAGAGCGTTTATCTTTAGTCTGAGGGCGATGGATGCTTTGTAAATCTTTGTGAGGCAGTGCTGGGTCTTGTTTAAATTCCTGTCACCACTTGTGATGAGGGCAAAGTCGTCAGGATAATTGAAGTTCTTAGCTTCAGGTGGTAGCAAAATGTCCATGATTTTCGCCATGAGACAGTTGAAGAGGATGGGGATGAGAATTCCACCTTGAGGGGGTCCTGTTTTCATGGAATTTATAGGCAGAATAATGCCCTTGAACACTGACTCGAGCGCTACAGTTTTGTAGACTCAGATTGATCCAGGAGAGGAGGTTTCCTTTGATCTGTTTAGCGACCAGAGCAGAGAGTATTGCCGGAACATTGGCAAGTTCAAAGGCCTTCTCTAGATCAAGAAAAATGATGTATCCATGATTATCATTTATGAATGGTAGCATGGAAGCTATGCATTCTGGGGTTCCTAGGCCTGGCTGGTAGGCGAACATATTTTGGTGGAAGGGTGGGCACTTCCAACGAAGTCTGTTAAGCACCATCTTTTCTGCCGTCTTGCTCAGGCAACTTAAGAGAGAGATAGGGCGTGTATTATCTTGATCTTTTGGCTTAGGAATGGGCTGAATATCTGCCTTGTTCCATGAAGCTGGTCTGACTCTCTGAGTATATGTCTTGTTAATCAGAGAGAGTAGAGCAAGCTCCCCTTGGGGCCCCATATTCTGAATTATCGAGTATGTGATTCTGTCTGCATATGAGGCTGTGTTCTATGAGTCCTTGCTCACTTTCTGCAGCTCAGCAAGAGTGCAGGGGTCATCTGCTTGATCTTCAGTGTTGATGGCCTCTTCTACTTCATCCCATCTTGCAGCGGTGAGACCCTGAATAGTTGTTCTGGTTCCGATGGGGAGCTGGTCAAAGATTGCTCTCTCCAGAAATTTGGTGGAGAGTTCTTCAGCTACCCTGCTGGAGTCTCTGTAGGTGATGATTCTAGGAGGTCTTCCTTTAGTGAAAGAGTTAATATTCCTCCACATTTGGCCCACAGAGGTGTGAGCATCTAGGGTGGAACACCAGCAGAGAGAGATTATGAGAGGGACATCACCAGGAAGGCTAAAGAAAATCCCAAGCTTTTCCACAGCTTTATCAGAGGAAAACTGAAGGTAAAAGAACAGGTTTTAAGGCTAAAGAGAGCGGATGGAAGCATCACTGAGATGGATGAAGAGATCTGCAAAGAATTGAACAAGGAGTTTCAGTCAGTATTTACAGTAGAAAATACCCCACCCCCTCAGATTGCAGTGATAGAAGCTCAAGGGCCGGTATTAGAGAACATCAACCTTACAGCCACAGAGGTATGCAAAGCGCTGATGGATTTAGATGTTCATAAAGCTACAGGTCCTGATGACATATCCCCTCATGTGCTTAAAAAATGCGCAAACACAATATCAGTGGCACTAAGTATCATATTTAAGGAGTCACTGGAGTCGGGGGAGATTCCAAGATGCTGGAAACAAGCAAATGTGATACCTATCTTCAAAAAGGGAAGGAGGGATACGGCTCTGAACTATAGACCAGTTTCCTTGACCAGCATAGTTTGCAAAGTTATGGAGAAACTACTAAGGAAACATATCTCTCTTCACTTGGAATCCTTCAACTTTTTGTCAGTGAGGCAACATGGCTTCAGAGAAGGTAGATCAACAGTAACAAACTTATTAGAATTTTATGATGAGGTAAGCCAAATCTTACAGGAAAGAGAGGGCTGGGCAGATTGCATATTCCTAGACTTCCAGAAAGCGTTTGACACTGTTCCACATGGGAGACTTATTAGGAAGCTGCACTCAATGGCTAGAATAGGTGGAAATGTTTTGGAATGGATAAAAACTTACTTAGAAGGAAGGGAACAGAGGGTTAGAGTAAGACACTCAGTGTCTGAATGGAGAAGAGTTAGTAGTGGAGTTCCACAGGGTTCAGTTTTAGGGCCACTTTTGTTCCTTGTATATGTAAATGACCTACCAGAGTCTGTAAATTCATTCATGAATATGTTTGCAGATGATGCAAAGATTGTGAAGAAAGTAAAAAACGAGAACAATGGTAGAGAACTTCAGGAAGATCTAAATAATCTGCATGAGTGGTCAGAAAAGTGGCTAATGAAATTCAATACTTCAAAATGTAAGGTAATGAGAATGGGTACAAGTGCAAGAAGGCCCAAGCTTGACTACTCGGTGGCTGGAGTACAACTTCAAGAGACAGAAAATGAGAGAGATCTAGGAGTAAACATACTGGCAGATTTGTCTCCAGAAATACATATAAATGGCATAGTAAGGGCAGCATATGCATTCTTATCAAATGTAAGGGTAGCCTTCAGGCACATGGACAAGGAAATGTTCAGAAATATTTATGTAACCTATGTGAGGCCAAAACTCGAATATGCAGCCCCCTTTTGGAATCCACACTTGAAAAAGCACATAGCTAAGCTTGAAAAAGTTCAAAGACATGCCACGACACTGGTGCCAGAAATACGCAATCTCAGTTATGATGAGAGGCTGAGGGAATTAGACTTACCATCACTCGAAGCTAGATGAGTAAGGGGGGATATGGTGACAGTCTTTAAATTCCTTCATGGTTATGATAGAGTGGATAGGGATCGATATTTTGATATGGCTGGCTCTAGAACTAGAGGTCATAGTTTGAAGCTTCGTAAGAAAACTTCTTTGCAGGATGTAAGGAAATACTTTTTCAGTGTAAGAGTAGTTGATAATTGGAATTCGCTAAGCGAGGAGGTAGTTAATGCTATCTCAATCCATAGTTTTAAGGACAGGTATGATAAGTATCACTAAGTCTAAAATGGAACCGATCAGGAGACGGGAAGATACGAGCTTTGGGCTCTTTCCCGTAAACACAATTAGGTAATCACAATTAGGTAATCACCACTCAAGCCATTTTTTCCTCTTAATTTCTCATGTCTCATCATGAACATGTTCTTTGACTTCCTGCTGAATATGGTATGAGTCTTCAGTGCCACAGTTCCTGTGCATTTTCTGGACGACGTTGAATTGGTGACTCAGTTCTTTGACTCTATCACAGCAGTACCTCCTTTCATGATGATTAGTGTGATGTGGTTTGCAGATGGTGATAGAGGAGTCAGCTGCAGCTTGCAAGGCGTTAACTAGCTCAGCCTCAGCTTGGTCAATATCTCCAGGTGGTGTATAAACTGAGTACCAATTGCTGAGGTGCTCCTGGAAACGGCCCCAGTTGGCCCTCTTGAAATTCCATCGATGAGGAGGAGCAGGGATTTGGAAGATATCAGGAATTGGCAGCTTGAGGTGGATTCCATAGTGGTCACTTGTGACCAGGGATTGAACTCTCCCAGTAGTGTCTTGTTTTAGGGAGTTGAAAATGAAGGTGAGATCCAGTATTCCACCTCTGTCGTGAGTTGGCTCGTGGTTGTTGAGCAAAGTGATGTCTTCTTGGTTGTCCAGCAGACCCAAGATGTATCTGCCTGCCATGCAGGGGCGCTCATACCTGAATCGTGGATGATGTGCATTAAAGTCGCCTCCTATTACCAAGTCACGATGACTGGCTAAACTGAAGAGGACAGACAGTCTAAGTCACCATTGTGCTGTCTATAGATGTTGTAAATATATATGCAGCTGCCCTGTAGTTTAATGTTGACAGTGTAGCGAATGTAGTTACTTCACTACTTCAAACGGAAAGCAAGAGCTATTTTACTTAATATATAAAAGAAGACGTTCACCAAGACAAGCAGAATATTGAACTGATTTAATGATCAAATTCAGGGTTATTAATATCTACAGTTATTTCAGTGGGAGGGGTTACAAACAACCCAAGAGTAATTATTGACCCATTAAATACAACTTTAAAATAATTTAATAATTACTAAATGATTACCATTTACAATAATTACATATTTTGATAAAAAATATTACTTACAATTTGTACGTTTGTACAATGCTCCCCCCTTGGAAGAGACTAAAAGGCGTCTTGCCCTAGAGAAATGAATAATAGGAGGATCATCTTGAAGGCAGGCGACTTTCAAGCGGTCAATGGATATCCACTCCTCAGTGCCACGGATGTTGAGTAGGAATGCCTTTGAACGTCGTCGTATGACTCTGTACGGTCCAGTGTAAGGAAGTGTTAGAGGCGTCCGATGACTACCTGTTCTGATGAAGACGTGGGTGGCTGTGTTGAGGTCTCGTGGAATGAAGGTGTTTCTGCTATTCTGGTATGTTTGTTTTACAGGTGTGTTTCTGTTATTCTGTGATTCTGCGAGGTGTCTGTAGTCGCGGCCAAGGCATATGGATGAAATAGTGTTTCTTGAAAAATGCATCAGCAACAGGCTTCTTTTTTCCCGAGACATGTTGCAAAGTACAGTTAAACTCAGATATGGTAGAGAGGTGTCTTTGTTGTCTTGTGGAACATGGTTTTTTGCAGTTTTTGGTGGCGTGACCAAAGCGGGCGTGATAGTAACAGAGTTTGGACGTGATATCCAGTCTTTTGTGAGAATATGAGGTAATTTCTTTAGCTTGAGGTCGTGTGAGGGCATTGTTGTAGAATGATGATCGAAATGAAGATGTGGCAGCAGCGACAGCTTCGTCTGGAGGGCTGGAGGACATGTGACTGATATTGGTAATGTTAGGAGGTGTGCTGGCATATATTGGTGGACGACTAGCTGCACTGTGTGCATCAAGAAGACTGTCTGCACGGGCTGCCAGAGCTGCATCATCGAAAGTTGAAAAATCTGTGATTGCAGCACGGACAGATTCAGGAAGATGCTGTAACCAAAGGGTGAGGAGTACATCTATTGTCTGACTGGTACCCGAACTGTCGGGAGGAAGACGGGCAATAGCTCTCATTTCAGCAAGTGCGTCAGAAGGGCGCTGATCACCTAGTGCCTGTTTTAATAGGTCAAATATAATTTTAATTCTTTTCTCTGGAGATGGAGAGAATTTCTTCAAGAGGAAGGTTTTCAAGTCCTGGTATGCGATGGCGTTGTCACCCTGGGATTCCAACCAGTCTGATATCTGGGGAAAGAGTGCGTCAGGAATGGATGATAAAACATGATCAGCTTGTGTTCCGGAATTTGTGATCCTCTTTAAACGAAATTGTATTTCTGCACGTCGGAACCAGATGTGGACATTGATGGTGGAGAACATCAGGAGTTTGAAGTTAGCAATAAGGTTTGTTGCCACTGTAGAAGGTTTGATGTCTGTCATGGCGTAGGTGAGAGATAGAAACACTCCGGTGTCACCAATGTAACGACTGTAGTTACTTCACTACTTCAAACGGAAAGCAAGAGCTATTTTACTTAATATATAAAAGAGGACGTTCACCAAGACAAGCAAAGTATTGAACTGATTTAATTATCAAATTCAGGGTTATTTACATGTACAGCAATTTCAGTGCGAGGAGTTACAAACAGCCCAAGAGTAATTATTGACCCATTAAATACAACTTTAAAATAACTTAATAATTACTAAATGATTACCATTTACAATAATTACATATTTTGATAAAAAATATTATTTACAATTTGTACGTTTGTACAATAGCAAGGACATGGACACCGTCGCCGCAAAAGACATGTTTGGTGAATTCATTGGCCAGTAAGTTTTTCCTAATAAAGTTGGTGCTGCCTCTATTCTCCCCCGGAGTCCAGTACTGGTAGAATCCCTGGTACCTGGAGACTATAGGAGTGTTTTGATTCATACACAGGGTTTATTGAACCATGATGACATTGAAATTGTCAGCCCTGGCAATGCCTTTCAAGTGTTGGATATTTTGTCTCAAACCCTGGGCATTCCAGTGAAGAATACCAAGATTAGGCATCATGAAGATTTAAAAGGTGGAGGTGTAAGGAACGGCAGCCTGTTGAGGCTGGTGGTGGTTCCTGGATATGAGGGCTTGGGCAACGATGCTATGAGTAATTTCAGCGACTTGATTGAAGGCGTCTCTGGGAGAGTTATTGGCAGTGAAGAGTCGAACAGCTGCTTGAATAGCCTGAATATTGAGGCTGGTGATGTCTTCCACCATGAAGTGGGGTTGAGGATTGGGAAAGGGGCTGGGATGAGGAGGCAGTGGTTAGGAGGTCTGTAAGTGGTGGTAGCTGTAGTCTGAGTGTTGCAAGAGGTGGTGGTATGTGTCTGAGTGTTGTGTGGGGTGGTGATGCTTGTGCGAGTGTTGTGTGGGGGTGTCAGTGAGAGTTTGACTGTTGGGTGAGGAGGTGGTTGGAGTTGGGGCAGGAATAGGAGCTGTAGGAGGTGTAGTCTATGTGTCAGGGGCCAGATTAGTGTTGTGTGATGGGTGTTGGGTATGGGGGTTGGGTATTGGTGGGGCAGGATGGGATCTGTGCCAGGTATTGGAGGTGGAAGGAGGAGCAGGAGCAAAGGTAGAGGTGGTGTGGTTGGTGGCAGGAGCAGAGGAAGGGAATCTCTAAAAAATCCTCTTCACTCTCTCAGGACAGCAATTATTCCATGTGTGGTGGTACCCCTGGCAGATAGGGCACTTGGCCACTGTCTCTTCATTAGCCTTGTGTTTAGTGAGGCAACGGTCAGTGGCATGCTCCCCTCTGTAGATAACACCTCTCACTGGGAAATGGCAGGTGTTCCAGTGATGGCAAAACCGTTGACAGCGGAAACATCTCAAGGGTTCAGGGTTATATTCCCTGAGATGGACTTTGCCCCAGATGCCAAGGTTCACTTGGGCAGGAGGTGAACCTCAGATGTGGACTAAGACTTGCTTTGAATTGATGGCTTGTCCTTCAATCTTGGAGGAGCAGGGCGAGGCAGAGGTGATGTATGATTGCTTGGCCAATAGATATGTTGACCAAGCAATGGGGAAGTTTACGAGGATGAGCTCCCTTATTTTTTGTGCCGGAGTCTTCTCAGCCAGGTGAGGAGAGTTGAGGTCACTGATTTTCTCTGCAGCTTCAGTGGAGGATGGGTGGATGATAAATTCACCCTGGTTTGACAGTGCTGTCAAACTCAGTGAGCTGGCCTTCCAGCTCTCTTAGGAGAGTGTAGACTTCTGCAGTGGAGGGAGCCTGAACTTTGAATTTAGCGATGGGCTCTCTAATGGCGGTGGACTTCATGGCTGGGGAGGGGACATGGAGCGGCGGCGCTCTCCTGGCTGCTGCCAGAGGTCATCCTTTGCCTCTTCTTTCCCACTAGTGTCCACCCCTCCTGGGGGTGGTGGTCAAGCTCCATCCCCCCTCCTGGGGGGTTAGTAGGAGAGTCGGAGGAGAGCATGACTAGATCCTAGTCATGTAGATCCACAGACCCTCACTAAGCACTGCATTTTGTTACTTGCACTGGGCACTTTATCAAATTGCTTAATATAATAATACAGGCCTTACCGCTATAAAGCGGTTATAAATCACACTATAACACTGAGCATACACAAATAGGGGTGAAAACAAAAAATAAAATACAAAAAATTAAAAACATAAGTCTGTAAAGGTATTTATTACTTAGGTGAGCACAGAACACACTGTATATCCGAGTTGGTTAGCACAGAAAAAAAAAATCTGAAAGGGAATTTATTACTTAGGTTAACATAGAAATAAAAAAAACCCTGAAACAGAAATTTATCACTGAGCACCTAGATAAAAACATTAAAAGCACTTAGAAATGTACACAAAACAGAACCTGGAGAAAAGGAGTGAATTAACACGGATTTATAGCACAAATATGCACCTAAAAGGAGACGAAAACAAAAATTGTTTAACCTGCCTCTCTTTTTTAACTCTGGCAAAAGAAAAAATAAAAAAAACTGGTAAAAAGTGTCAGTTAAGATTTATAAAAGAGACCCACTATTCCAATTTTACTCTTTCAAGAGAGAGAAAAAAAAACAACGGAAATGGGAACGTCTTCCTATCGTTATTAACTTTCTAATGAGGGAAAGGAGTAGAGGAGGAAATCCAGTCAATCTGAAGGAGGAGTTGACTTCAAGCTGTTGGCTTCTAGTGGCTGGCTGGGTAGGAGTTGAGAGAAGGACATCTGACCGCTACTGGAGCTGGAACCTGGCTGTCATTGTACCGGTAGTATAGAAGTAGCATTCAATACCCAAAAATATATACGTAAAATAGCATAATACAAAGTTAAATACACCAGTTCGGTTAGCTAGGTTAGCCTAGCTCAAAATAACATATTTATGCTAGACGTGGGCTAGTTAATGAACACGAAAATAATCAGGCACGTACAATATACATTGGTTATTATAGGTTAGGTTAGGCACTGTGAAAGTCAGTGCGGTACCCGGTAGGCTAGATGAAATTAGGTTATCAATAGCCTAAGATACCGTTAAGATCGATTAGCTAAGGCTAGGCTATCATTAGATTCGATAGCGTAGGTTACCGGTAGTTTCGATAATCTCGGGAAAAGTAAAATTATAATCCTTGTCGCCAGTATTGTACCCTTTAGATTAAGGTACGAAACATAATCTAATAGTAATACAAATAATATAATAATAGGTAGCCAAAATAGTAAATAGGAAAAATACTTACTGTTTCACTAGTTACTCAGGGAGAAGGTTAGCCTAGTGACTAACTACAGGATCTATGTAAACGGAAGTAAGAGTGAGATTAGGAAATATGTGGAATAGAAGCTACAGCGAGACACAGGCACTCTTAAGTCTTATATCGGTCAACAAGCGCTTGGGAGCGGGAGAGCAGTTGCTCGTACGATGGTTCTTACTCTTCTTCTTTTACATGAAGGAATGCAATCGGATGTCAATAGGAATAGTTCAGTAACAATTTATATCGAAACTATATTACATGAGTTATCTCAGCTCTCATGTCGGTATATTTATCCTTGTCATGCAAAAAAAAAATTCAACTTGTTACACTATTTTCGATATAGTTGTTGTACATAAATTCATGTGCACTTTGATCACTCTTCCCTTGGAGGGAAGCATCGATCAAATTGTCAACCAATCCTTCTGCATTTATAAGAACTAGATCCAGTTACCTTGGACAGGAGCTCCTTCATGCTCTGGTAGGAGCGTGAACATTTGTTGTTCAATTAGTCCAGTCAGTTTTAGGGTACTTAAAGTCCCCTACAATCAGAGAGAGGGGTGCTTTATAATCACTTACTTTTTTTTTAAAGTGTCTGTAATTGTTATTGTTAACTGGTTCACTACTTGGATTACGATATATGCATCCAGTGAAAAGTTCATCTCTCTTTTCCAAGATCAATTTAATCCATAATGATTCCTGGAAATATGTTCTAAACTTGACTTCTCTTGCTCTCAGAATCGTCATCATTTTTAATATTTGAGAGCATATCGTATCAGTTGATTTCCACTTCATTAATCATTATCAAGTCTGGGATAATCTTTACTTGATTTTAATTTTATCCTTAGGTCAGTCATTTTATTTATCAATGTATCTTCATATGTATACCAAGAGATTTTTTTTTTCTTTTCTTAAGCAACCTGTTTTTATGCACACCATTTGCTACTGGATTCTATGCATCTCTACCTATACATACTTAATTTAGAAATAGGTTAAGAATGATATTATTGTAAATCTTTTTCTTTTACATATAATTGATAATTAGACTTATCACACTACATTGTTTATATTAAGGTTAAAAAGAAAATGCATCATAATTAATTTCAAAATTATATGATCTTAACTAATACAAAAAGAAATGTTGAGGATTTCCTGTGTGTTGTTACCCTTCGATCTTATAACCCCCTAAATTCGAAAATCCTGACATGGCTTTGGTAGAGGCCTACAAACGATCTCAAAATTAAATCCTCTACCAATAAAATATAATTAATATTACATGCATAGACATACACGCAAATATCTTACAAGGGGGTTTGTTAACTGTTGATATGTGAGTTATTAAATAAAGTCTCCTCACCTTAAATTAAAACTTTCTCATACAGAAGAATAAAATTTCCACCATACATTCTACCTACGAGTGTTCTATTTAATGAGCTCATTCTGTCCCCACACGTAGTTATAAACATTGTTAGAAATAAGTTAAATCTGTACTCATCTATCCGGAAACCTAAATGTTGTTAGCAATCACGGGACTCCAAATCACTCTCGAATATCTTCTGATTCACGTATCTCTACCACATTCTTCTGCTTGAGTGTCTCGTAGTGCTTCAAAAGAGCAACAAATTACTCATTATTAAACGTATATGCACCGTCAATAATTATTGTAAACAAGAGTGTATCGTAACATCTTACGAGTACAACTGATTACTCATTATTAAATGTACTGTATATGCACCATCAATGATCATGGTAGCAAATGTATTTCATAAATATTAATTATGACTGCTTTCATACATTAAAGTCACGTCACAAACATGAGTGTCTCGTAGCATCTCAAGATATCAACTACCCGTTTTTTTTTAATCTCACCAAACACCCCTAGTTTGTTGGGGTCCCTGGTACTAGGGCTAAGGTTTCCTCTATATAGGTGGAAAAAGAGGAGAGAAAACATTTACACATAAAGGTTCTTTGTCCGTACAGTAAAGCGAGGAAAAACATGAGGGGTTGACATATTTGTGGCCAAACGTGGGTGTATCGGATTTCCCTCTCTCTCCTACTAGTCCAAAGAATGAGCTCTATATTATACATATGAATAGACGTGTATACTTAATATAAATGAGTCGGTATACATACTAAGTCTAAAAGCATACATACATGCACTTATGTTACAATAAGGGAAACTGTCAGCCACTGAGGGGGGCAAGCCAGCCTCAACTTGGTACCAGGCAAATGGGGAGGGTTGGCGGCAGGAAGGGCATCCGGCCATAAAAATTTTGCCAAAACCAAAATATGGCCAGTACAAATAACGAGAATAATCACCATACTAGGGCGTTCCCCTTAGGCGACGTGTTGGGGCTTCGCCTGACCCCTCCAGAAAGACAGCAAGGGCTACCCAGTCATGGGCGGGCTGGGTTAAAGAGGCAAGCGCGAGGGACAGTGTTAGATGAGGTGCCGCGGTTGGGCACTCTCAATGTGGGGACGATGACTGGAAAGGGACGAGAATTGGTGGACCTGATGGAGAGGAGGAGAATTGGAGTGCTGTGTGTGCAGGAGACAAGGTGGAAAGGAAATAAGGCGAGGGAACTGGGTGAGGGTTGCAAATTGTTCTATAGTGGAGCAAATGAGGAAGGGAGGAATGGTGTAGGAATAATACTATCCAAAGACCTGAAGGAAAGCTTACTTGGTGTGAATAGAACGAGTGACAGAATTATGAGTTTAAAGCTGGGACTGGGAGAAACGGTGCTCAATGTGGTATGTGCCTATGCCCGCAAACTGGTTGTACAGCAGAGGAGAAGGATGTATTTTGGGAGGAGATGGACCAGGAGCTTAGAACAATTCCTATAAGGGAGAGGGTAATTTTGGGAGGAGATATAAAGGGCCGCTTGGGAATTGGGAGGGCTGGGATAGGTAGAGTTCATAGGGGCTAGGGGTGGGCGAGAGAAATGAGGGGGGAGAGAGAGTGATTGATTTTGTAGTGGCATTTGATCTGGCATTGGTAAACGCATTCTTTGAGAAAAAGGAAAACAGATTGATTACATACTGTAGTGGTGGAAGGGAGAGCCAGATAGATTTATTGTTGTGTAGGAGAGACCATCTGAAGGAGATTAGCAACTGTAAAGTGATACATGGGGAGAGTGTAGCAGTGCAACATAGGATAGTAGTAACTGATTGCAGGCTCAGGAAATGTAGGAAAGGTAAGAAGCCGAGGATGGACCCAAAGATAAAGTGGTGGAGATGGAAAGATGCAGAGCTGAGAGCTATGTTTAAGGGAAGAGTGTTGGAAGCGATAAAGTTGCATGAGGATGTACAAGAATGATGGACAGAGAATAGTAAGGTGATTTTGAGGGTTGGTGAGGAGGTACTTGGAAAGTCATCAGGAAGGAAACCTCCAAATGATAAAGAGTCATGGTGGTGGAATGAGGAAGTGCAAGAATGGGTGAAGAACAAGAAAGAAGCTAAGAAAAAGGCAGATTTATCAAGCCTGGAGCAGGATAAAGAAGAGTACAAGCAGGCAAAGAAGAAGGCAAGTAGAGCAGTAGCAAAAGCAAAGGCAGAGACATTGAATGAAGTCTATGAAGAGCTGGAAACACCTTAAGGAGAAAAAAATATGGAGAATTGCCAAGGCCCGAGATGCTGCATCCAAAGACTTGACCCAAGTAAGACAAATAAAGGATAACCATGGAGTAGTCCTAGCAGAAGAGGATGAAATAAAAAGCAGATGTGAAACTTATTTTGAAGGATTACTAAATGAAGAGAACCCAAGAGCAGTATTTGAAGATGGACTTCCAAATGAAGCAGTTACAACAACAGTGGCTAAAAGAGAGGTAGAGTGGGCAGTAAGGAAAATGAAAAATGGAAAGGCAGCAGGACCTGATAAGATGCCAGTGGAGGTATGGCAAAGTCTTGGAGAGGAAGGCATAGATATCTTGTGGGACTTAATGCAAAAGATCTTTAGTCAGGAAAATATGCCAGAGGAGTGGAGAGAGTCTAATCATCCCAATCTATAAAGGGAAGGGAGACATTCAGGAGTGTCGAAACTATAGAGGTATAAAGTTGTTAAGTCATACTATGAAGATATGGGAGAAGATCATAGAGAGGAAACTCAGAGAGGTAACGACAATTGGGGATGAACAGTTTGGCTTCATGCCCGGAAGAGGGACAGTGGATGCCATATTTGCCTTGAAACATATGATGGACAAGCATCGGGAGAAACAGAGAGGACTGCATATGGTCTTTATTGACCTTGAAAAGGCATATGATTGAGTACCACGTCAAGAGGTGTAGAGGTGTATTAGAGAAAAGGGAGTCCCCGAGAAATATGTAAGAATCATCCAAGATATGTATGAGAGGGCAGAGGCAAATGTTACGAGCAGTGTGGGCTTGACAAAAAGTCTCTCAGTAAATGTTGGTCTGCATCAAGGGTCTGCTTTGAGTCCATATCTATTTGATCTGGTCTTGGATGTAGTAACCCAGGGTATTAGAGATCAGTCACCATAGTGTATGCTGTTTACAGATGACATTGTACTGTGTAGCAACAGACGAGAGGTAGTGGAGGAGAAGCTGGAGGAGTGGAGAAGAGTGATGGAGTACTTGAGGTTGAGAGATGATGAGGATGGGGAGGTCAATTTGCAGGACGAAGTGTTGAAAAGAGTTGAAAAGTTCAAGTACTTGGGATCAGCAGTGGCAGAGGATGGTGACATAGAGGCAGAAATAACCCACAGAATACAAGCGGGATGGAAGAACTGGAAGAAAGTGTCTGGGGTGCTGTGCGACAGGAGAACAGGGATTAAGTTGAGGGGTAAAGTGCATAAGACAGTTGTGAGACCTGCGATGATATATGGAGCAGAGACATGGGCAATAAAGAAGATGCAACAGAAAAACTGGATGTGTCAGAGATGAGGATGTTGAAATGGATGTGTGGGGTGACAAGAAGCGATAAGATCAGTAACGAGGTAATTAGAGATACCTTAAAAGTTAGAGAAATCTCTGATAAGATACAAGAAAGTAGACTGAAATGGTATGGTCATGTCGTTATTAGGGATGAACAGTGTGTTGGAAGGAGGGTGATGGAAATGGATATACAGGGTTGGAGAAGGAGGGGGAGACCAAAGCATAGGTGGATGGATTGCATCAGTGACGACCTGAGGTCTAAAGGTTTGTTGGGTGATGAGGTATGGGACAGAAACAAAGGGAGAACACTGGCCAGAAACATCGACCCCACTTAAATGTGGGAAAAGATGTAAATGAAGAAGACGAAGAAGAATGGAAACTGTCATGCAAAGCAACACTTATATAATGTATGTAGAAATTAACTGTCTTGAAATATATTCAAGACATCCTGGCACCTCCAAAAAAATGAAATAGGGAGGTTGTCTTCCCATCAGTGCTACAATCTATCATCAGTGATTAAGTGTGCCCACAATTCTTCAACCTTTTGGGCAGCTTGACGTTCAGATCTTTCATAATTTAATGATTCCTCTTTGTATATGTCTGATAACAGATCTTGACATTAGAGCTTTTCAAACCAGGCTCTCTGAATAAGAATTTTTCCTCTTCTTAGCAAGGGAGAAATTAGACCTAAGGGGTAAAAAACTATGCCTACCAGTGACAGAAGTTTCACTTTGGTCAGCACTTCATCTCTTGCCTTCAGACCTTTCTGACAACTTGTCTGTGTTAATATTCCAGATTAAACTAAAGATTGATATGTTAGGATATCTAGATTCTTCAAAAAAGGACTGATCCAGTACTCTATGAAGTCTTGCACTGTTGGAATTCCATGCTTGCAGTGATATTCTGGCCTTTGCCCACTCTACATCCACAGTATTGTATATATCAAACTGTTTTTCTTCACTGGTGCAACAATTTATCTCCATGACCATTCTCCAATATCTCCTCCATCTGTTCTACTAAATCTTCATTTTTCCAAAGGCTTTCTGAAAATTGTGTGGGAGAGGAGTGTGGATAGGCTTCCAGGGAACAGAATCTGTAAAATTTCCAAGTGTAGTTTTATCTTTGTAATGCAATTCTTGCTTATTTACGCCAATACTCTCTGGCTCCCACAACTTATTAACAGGCTCTATGGCCTCTTCAATCATCAACTTATTAACAGGCTCTTCAGCCTTTGCAATCAACAACTTATTACCAGGCTCTATGGCCTCCTCAATCAACAATTTATTAATAGGCACTATGGCCTCCTCACTCAACAACTCATTAATGGGCTCTATGGCCTCTTCAATCAACAACTTATTAACTGGTTCTATGGCCTCTTCAATTAACTCTTGTGTAGGTGCAGGCAAAAACTGTGTTCCTACTTACATAACAATATGGCTTTGCACATTACTGGGTTCATGTTGAGTATCACAAGGAATATTGCCATAAAACATGATACCCCCCAGTGTTTCCATGAAAGTATAGACATCACACTTGTTAATACCACCAACAAGCTGACTAAAATGTATTGCACCAATAACAATGCCAATGTTCTCCAGTACTTCGCTATCAATATCTACATCAGCCAACTTCTGACTATTAGACTTTAAAACATTTGCAGCTTTTGCTATTCCTGGAGTGTGGATGCTAATTATCATATCATCAACTATGAGTGATTTAACTCTGGCTCTTCTATTCCCCAATTAAATAATTACATTTATAACAGGAAAACTTCCTTTCTTCATGTCAGAACAAAATGCTTCAATACCAAGAGACATTTCATCTACTGGGCTTAATTTAAGCCATTCAGCTAATTCCCTAGTTATAAAGGAACACTGGGAACCTGTATCAAAGAATAACCTAGTGTTTACCCAAAGATTTCCCTTTGAGCTGCTTACTTTTCCACTTGCAGTAGGCAGAGCACATGAAGGTAAACTCGGCTTCACCATTTGCCTTTGTACTGCATTCAGAGTCATCACACCAACATGTTTCTTGTCCTTTTCTGAGTCAGAATGTTCTTGCTCATTGCTTGACTCATCTATTAATTCTGAACCATTTCCTGACTGTTCATTCAGAAATGTAGGCTCTTCAAACCTTCTACAAAACTTTGATTTTTATTTGTAACTCAAGGCTGTATGATGACCATTTTTCTTACACTTGTTACAGATTAAATGAGTGTAACATTCATTTGCATAATGCCCTGACTAAGTAAATCACAAACATTTTTTGCTGTCTCTCAATTTGTCTCTGCATTCATTTATACTAGCTACATTTTTACACTGTTCAGACTTATGACCTTGCCAACTACAAAATGCACATTCTGTTTTACTATTTACTCTTAGTGCAACAGCACCAAAACTACTTACACCCTTTTTATAGGACTGAGTCTCATCTCTCTGGGTGGCTTGGATCTCTCCCTTTGTGTTATCTTTAGCGTAGTTGTCGTCTATATGATATTCATATTTTCCCAGTTCCTTCAAGAGGATTTTAAATGTAAGATATTTTGTGTCTATTTTCATGCTAATCCAGTTCTCTACATCTACTGGTAATTTCATTATCACGATTTCTGAAAACACCCAATCAGAGTTCTTCATGTCCCTATAATTTTTCAGACTTCGAGTGATGACTTCTACTTCCTGCTTGAACTTAAAAATGGATGAATAATTAGAAGAGGGAGTTGATATATTTTTCCAATTTCCTCATTAAATTTCGTACAATCCTGTCCTTGCTGGCACAAACAGATTGTAGCTGTTGAATGCATTCATCATAATTCTCACTAGCAACAGGATATCCCTAAATGGTGTCTTTGGCATTTCCTTTTAGGGCATTTCTCAAGATGGTAAACTTTGTCATGGTTGGCATAGAAGTACTATGTACTAAACTTTCTAACGTATCCCAAAACTCGTTCCATTCATCATAGTTTCCATAAAACTGTGGTATTTTTGCTTCAGGATATCTAGGTGTGGGTTGTCCACTGGGAGGGTTTGATCTCTCAGCAGTAGGAGCTCTAGTACTCTTCATAGTTCCTAACCTACCAATCCGTTCTAGGACAGCTAAGCTAATATAATTTACTGTTTCAGGTAGATTGTCATGTTCTGTATCCTCTTCTTTAGGATCCCTATTAAGGGCTTATCCTCGAAATATTCTTCATATTTCCTATCATATCTTCCAAATCTTTCTGTTAGCGTATGATGAAATCTTTCTAAATAAGTAACAAGTTTCTCCTCATCTTTGGCAAGTTCTGTTTGACACTGAACACAATCACGTTGAACCAATTCCCAAAAACGTTGTAATGCCTCAGGTTTAACCGACATATTGAGAAAGCAAACAGAACATAAGAAAACAACAAACATCCAGTTGATGCAATTATATTATCAAAGAAACCATGATCTTCTTTATATATCCACAATGCAACAAACATTCACTCTGTAAAGAGTATCATAAGACAATCTTCCAAAAAATCAATATGACTTTATTTAAATTTCGTCAATTATGACGCCAATCCTCAAAGTTTAAAACACACTATTCATCGACTAAACGACACTGTTAAGTCATCAATAGTAAATGGAAAATGTAATGTAAAACACACTGTTCCTCACACAAACGACACTGTACACTTAGCAGCAAGTGGGTCACTACATTCTGTTTATTTACGTAAACAAAGAAATCAATACGACATTCTAGACATCGTTCAATGGGAAATATGTAAGCACACAAATCCCTAAAAACCACTGTTCATCCAGCCGAAATTTTGTACTAATTTGCAATTTACTTAATGGACACTCAACTACGAAAGTATATTTCGTTTCTACAGAGAGAGAAAAACTTTATTCACACGGGAAAAGGATACTCTTATTTATTTCAACAGCCACTTAAATTTCAAAGTTATTTTTGCAATATTCAAGCATTTACATGCAATAAATTTTTTTGTCCTCTGAAATATGGACGGTTTTAACCGTAGAATTTCACACTAACTTTTTACAAGGTGGGAGTTTATTTAAAATATACACTATTTTCACCATTACCACACCAATTCCCCTCTGGTTCGAAGGACCAAAAGCTGTGGAGGATTTCCTATGTGTTGTTACCCTTCGATCTTATAACCCCCTAAATACAGAAATCCTGACACCCCTTTGGTAGAGGCCTACAAACGATCTCAAAATTAAATCCTCTACCAATAAAATATAATTAATATTACATGCATAGACATACATGCAAATATTTTACAAGGGGATTTGTGAACTGTTGATATGTGAATTATTAAATAAATTCTCCTCACCATAAATTAAAACTTCCTCATGCAGATTACTAAATTTTCCAGCATACATTCTACCTACGAGTGTTCTATTAAATGAGCTCATTCTGTCCCTCAAACGTAGTTATAAACATTGTTAGAAATAAGTTAAATCTGTACTCATCTAACTGGAAAACCCAAATGTCGTCAGCAATCACGGTACGCCGAATCAAACTCGAATATCTTCTGATTCACGTATCTCGACCACGTTCTTCTGCTTGAGTGTCTCGTAGTGCCTCATGAGAGCAACTAATTACTCAATATTAAACGTATGTGCACTGTCAATAATCATGGTAAACATGAGTGTCTCGTAGCATCTTACGAGCACCACTGATTACGCATTATTAAATGTATATACACCATCAATGATCATGATAGCAAATGTGTTTCCTTTAGATGTGTGGGGAAGGACGTGTACGCATTGAGCTCCTGATAATATTGCATTTATCAAGTGACAGAGTTTAAATTCACGATTACAAAATTAACGAAAGCATACTGAAATATAAACCTTCAAATTTATGTCAGAGTGATTATAACAACTTTAGTGTTGAAAAAGATACAAAGAAAATTCATTATAATCTTATAACACCTAAAACGACCAATGAGAGTGTCTCTCCCAGTTACTCGCAACTGACCTAAAAAGGACCTTTCTCAGGTGAACCTGCAGTTTCCCTCATATGTCAGTTCCCCTCCCATTCACACCAGAATGTCCTCATCGGAAAAAGTTGACCTTTATGACCTTCCGTATGTAAATACTGATAATTTTCTCGAAGTGTTTATATTC
>JAXCGZ010016444.1:10000-19147 GCA_037179515.1 Halocaridina rubra
TATTTTCTTATTTTCAATATTACTATAAATTTTATCAGTAATTTTAAGTAGGGCCGTCTCGGTCGAAAGTTTAGGCCGAAAACCGTGTTGTTCTTCACATAATAGACAATTTGATTCAAGGAAATTTATTAACTGGGTGGCAGAGAGAGAGAGAGAGAGAGAGAGAGAGAGAGAGAGAGAGAGAGAGGAGAGAGAGAGAGAGAGAGACTTATGAATACCCTCAGTACCGTCTAGACTCCAGTGTGAGGTGTGGAGGGAGTGATTATTATTATATAGATAATTATAAAATGGTTTGTGCAAGTATAAGGCAATGTGTGCTATTATAATAATAATAATAATAATAATAATAATAGTTATTATTATCATTATTATTATTATTATTATTATTATTATTATTATTATTATTATTATTATTATTATTAAGAAACTGAAGGAATATTCAGTGAAATAACGTCTAATTTCTAAAGACGATAAGTTATTCTTATGAATGAAGTAATGCAGGCTTTTAGAAAAGGAAGGCAGGTTAAGGTTGAAGGGAAACGGTAATTATGAAGTGACCACAGGGTGTCCACAAAGTCTGGGTACATAGGAAATT
The DNA here is from genome assembly GCA_037179515.1 of Halocaridina rubra. Taxonomy (NCBI): domain Eukaryota; kingdom Metazoa; phylum Arthropoda; class Malacostraca; order Decapoda; family Atyidae; genus Halocaridina; species Halocaridina rubra. The sequence goes on from JAXCGZ010016444.1 coordinate 10,596, forward strand.
TCACTATGCAGACCTATTCAATCGAGTTCACCTGAATTTTGTAAAGCGCATCAAATTATGCATTGAAAATGCTGGAAATCATATTGAAAATATTATTTATTAATATTAGATTTAAATAAAATTGTTTTGTTTTAAAAGTATGTGTTAATCTCCTGTGTACCCAGACGAAGTCTGGGTACACAGGAGATCAACACATACTTTTAAAGCAAAACAATTTTATTTAAATCTAATGTTAATAAATAATATTTTCAATATGATTTCCATCATTTTCAATGCATAATATGATGCGCTTTACAAAATTCAGGTGAACTCGATTGAATAGGTCTGCGTAGTGAAATTTCCCATGTACCCAGACTTTGTGGACACCCTTACAAAACAGTTACCACGACGACAAATTGACTATTATTGCGACATTGACTTTCTGATATTACAGGGTGCGACAACAGTGACTCCTTCTTTGTGTGTGTGTGTGTGTGTGTGTGTGTGTGTGTGTGTGTGTGTGTGTGTGTGTGTGTGTGTGTGTGTGTGTGTGTGTGTGTGTGTGTGTGTGTGTGTGTGTGTTTTAAGATTGTGACACCAGAACGGGCTAAAAAATAATAAAATAAGACAGCCCTCATCAGGTCTGGGTACGAAGAATATATAAAATAAAGAGAAACAGAAATGGAGAGTGTAATGACTTGTCAGATGTGAAGGGATAATATGAGGTGTGTAACGAATATCCAAGAATATTCAGTGTTGATGTAGGTATAGAAAAAGAACCGTAATTGAAGGAAGTGTTTCGTGATCGCTTTTTTTTTTTTTAATTCCTTCTTGATATTTCGGAATTTCTGAACACATACAAATAAAGAGAGAGACAAATCAGTCAATCCTCATGATCAAAATAATTAAAATGGAGATGAAGCTACTCGCGTGTTATCAGACTAACTTAACATTCGTCAGTTGCAGAGCCGCAATATCACAAGTCTCTTAAACAAGTTTGAAAATTAAGGAAGAATAAGTGATGCCCCAATATAAGGACGGCCACTTTCAGCAACAACCCCAGAAAATTCCGTTGACTAAAGAGCATCATTGGCAAACACTCCTCAAATACACTGAACTACTCTTGGATATTTATTACACATCTTTTATTATCCCTTCACATCTGACAAGTCATTACACTCTCCAACTGTTTCTCTTTACTTTATGTATTCTTCGTGCCCAGGCCCGACGAGGGCTGTTTTATTTATTTATTTATTTTTTTGCCCGTCCTGGTGTCACAATCATAAAAGAAAAAAAAAATCTCGTATAGACGTCTTTCATCAGAGTTGGGTATTGACGATGGAAGTGTTCGTAGGCTATTACAGAAGACCAAGATAATGCTTCTCGTCCCTCTCGTGTTACAGAGCTTGCATAATGGAGATGCAGATAAACAATAAAAATATGCTAAATCTTTCTGAATAATTTCCATGAAGATGAAAACTTTCTTCGTAAGTTAGGGTTGTCAGGTGAGGCAACCCTCAAACTAAACGGAATTATCAGGTGCCATAACTGTGTGTAATGAAGCAATGTGTAAACTCATATTATCTTAGAAAAAAATGTTAACCCACCAAGAGTGACAGTTTGGGCACCCATATCTTCCATGGGGATAATAGGGCCAACATTATTTGATGGTACTCTTCATCTGGGTAGTTATTTACATTGGCAGCTAACGGGGTTCTGGGCGAGAGTTAGAAATAAGAGTGATATTTACTTTTAACAGAATGGCACGCTACCCGACTTCGAGTTATGCGTTAAAGAATGGCTGAATCTTGATTTTTTAAGGGAGATGCAAAGGACGACGTGACAGCAATTTAGTGGTTATTGAGATCACTTGATATAACTCCTGACTTTTTCTGTGTGGTTTAGTTACAAGTATAAACCAACAACACTTTCTGACTTATATGCAAAAACGTGTAAAAAAAGTTTGCAGAAGTGTTAGTGGTAAGGTTCAGGGTTAGTATTTAACACCAAGGAGAGCGGTTTGAACATGATAATCGGGTTTATATGTCAAGTTTGTTTTGATGAAACAATACTTACAGTTGGTCACCCAAATTGGTGACCAAGTTGGGCATTTTGAACATGGGAATTTGGTCAATGAAAGTAAAGTACTGAGCTTACCATTGTTTGATGAGGTGATATTTATAATTCTTAAACTAATGATATTTTAAAAAAGGAGCGAAAACTAAAATAAGGCGTTACTTTTGCCTCATCATATACATACTGAGTTATTTTAAGGTGTTTCTCTGTACTTAACTGCATCATTCCCATTTCGTTATTACCATGCATATATATATATATATATATATATATATATATATATATATATATATATATATATATATATATATTATATATAATATATATATATAATTGATACCAGGATATATATATATATATATATATATATATATATATATATATATATATATATATATATATATATATATATATATATATATATATATATATGCCTTCATCGGTCCTGGGCACGAAGAAAACATAAAGCAGAGAGAAATAGAGATCAGGAGTGTTGTGACTTGTCAGATGTGAAGGAATAATAAGAGATGTGTAACGAATATCCAAGAATATTCGGTGTTGACGTAGACATAGGTTCCTATATGGCTATTATATATATATATATATATATATATATATATATATATATATATATATATATATATATATATATATATGTATGTGTGTGTGTGTATGTGTGTGTGTGTACTTACATACTTACATACATATATACATACATACATGCAGACATTCATACATACATACATACATACATACATACATACATATCCACATGCATGCACGCACGCATGCATACATACATACGTACATACATACATACATACATACTACTACTACTACTACTACTACTACTACTAATGTATATTCTCTCTAATTCATTTATTTGTTTGTTCAGTTTATATTACTTATTTAGATTTTTGCATTACGTTTTACTAATTCATGTAAAACAACAACAACAACAACAATAACAATAACTACTGCTACTACTACTGCTATTACTACTACTACTATTACCGCTGCTGCTGATGATGTAGAGTATTCTACATTTATATATATATATATATATATATATATATATATATATATATATATATATATATATATATATATATATATGTATATTTTGTTAGTGTGTGTGTGGGGGGGGGGTTGTCATAAGATAAAGCGGTGGGAAGAAATCAGCTGCGGCTGTCGGCCTCAGCAGAAGATCCTTGCCCGCTTGCTTTGTGGATGATCCAATCAAGGTGGCCGTGTGGGAGAACTTTGGCGAGTGATTTTGGCATATTAGTTTTTAGCGAATGTTTGTACGTTGACACGGAAACTCCCTTACAAAGGGGATTGCTGCCTTTGTATATATATATATATATATATATATATATATATATATATATATATATATATATATATATATATATATATATATGGCTACGGTAGGTAACTGAAAGAAATTTTTGGATCCTTAGCGCTTTCAAGTTTAATACTTATCTTTAGATTCCTCTGAAGATAAGTAATAAACTTGAAAGCGTTAAGGATCCAAAAATTTCTTTCAATTTACTTTCGTAGCCATTTACATATTCAGAATAGTTACGTGCTGCCCGTGAAACAGAATTATATATATATATATATATATATATATATATATATATATATATATATATATATATATATATATATATATATATATATATATATATATTATTATTATTATTATTATTATTATTATTATTAAATTGTTTAGAGTATATTAATTATAGTATTTCAAATTATGGATTCTGCCGAAATGAATTGGCTACTTCTACTACTACTATTACTACTACTACTACTACTACTACTACTACTGCTATGACTCACAAAGCTGCTTAGCATGTACAGTGTTTGTATAACCTAGTTGTGACCACTCATTAATTTAAATCTCTTGTTGTGCCCGATGTTTAACTTCCGTTTTCAACTAGTGGTCTGTATATATTGTGAATTAGCACATTGTAATTCAAAACTTTATCACCAAAACTAAGATCTTCGAATAATAATAATAATAATAATAATAATAATAATAATAATAATTAATAATAATAATGACACAAATAGAATTATAATAAAGATCTTTGTTATTATTACTACTATCACAAAAAAATTTCATCATTATCATCATCTACTACTTCTTCTTATTTATTTATTTATTTATTTATTTATTTATTTTTATTATTATTATTATTATTATTATTATTATTATTATTATTATTATTATTATTATTATTATTTCCATAGCAATCCTGTATGACAAACCGCGACGTAAATGCACATCCAGGACATAACACTTCCATACAGGAACTAGTCAACACACACGCACATATAAACACACACACACACACACACACACACACACACACACACACACACACACACAGAGCAGGAAGTTAAATGTATTGTTATGTTTATTAATTGATATTCAGCTCTTGCTAGCGACACCAACCGGTATACATCGCTTGGAATTCTTTGCAGCTGACTCAGGGCATAATAACAATCAGACAGACACCCTGTGTGTGGGTGTGTGTGTGTGTGTGTGTGTGTGTGTGTGTGTGTGTGCAGGATCTTTGTATGTAAGAATGTGTCAGTAATTTTTCCTTGATGATTTAAGCTCCATTAAAAGTTTCCGAGAGAAAAATACAGTTGGGAAAGTTTCCCGAAGAAGATGATGAAAGATCTGAAGAAGAAAAAGAAAACATTTTCAGAGCAAATGAAATTGCATTTTTGACGTCCGTATTATCAGAGGACTTTCTGTAGATGAGAGTGCAACAGTGAATATTCCTCTTTGTAATAGTGTAATTAGGTTTATTTTGGAAAAATTCCGTTGAGAGTTGCCTGAAGGGGAAAAACATATCATGTGGAACTGATATGAAGAATTCAATTATATCTTTTGTGTGTGAGACAAAATGTCACTGATTTTACTTTGATATTTTACATTGTTTCAAAGTTATTGAGAGTGAAAAAGTGGGGTAAAATACAAGTTACCTTTTAAACATTTTATATTTTTTGTACTTTTAATGAAACTCCGTATGTGGGGGAGAAAGAGTGTTTGTGATTTTTCCTCGATGATATAGATTAACAAAAAGTTCCTGAGGGAAAAAGTCAATTTATAACACTAAGTGAAGATTAGATTTTTAAGAAATTAATGAAAACACTATAATTTGTTTCTTTTCAAATTTTCAAAGTTTTTTTTTTTAAATAAGAAAAAACTGAGAAAGTGTGCAAGAATACCAACTCTTTTAACTATTTTCAAATCTGAAACCTTCATTTACACGTGAATATTCCGAGCATACATCCAAATATAATAAATTGTCTTTCTCAGTCATAGGACATTAAGCCTATCCAATTTGAAATTGCTCTTTAAAATGCGATGAAATTTTAAATAGTTTTTAAATGATTAATATTCCAAGAACGTATGCAGAGCATAATTTTTCATCTTCTATATTAAGGAATTCCATATTTAAAATTTCATTTTCTGTATAACAACATTCGAAGCACGATTCCAATATACAATAATAATCTTTTAATTTACATAGTTAAAATATTCAACTCATATACCGTAAATCTGGAAATCAAAGTACATATCAAAGAAGAAGTAGTAATTAATAAGCTATCTTCTACACTATTACAGTAGTTTATCTATATAGGAAAATAAAACTTCAGCTCCTGCTTCATAAATACGAGCGCCGTAAGAACATCGTTAGAAATTATTAAATATTTATTAATTAGTTGTCCTCTACACTAGTAGAGAACTAGGATATACATATCTCAGTTTTTACTTTATAACATACAAACGTTGCAAAAAATTTTCCGAGAAATTATCCATTATCTTCTGTCATAGGTAACATGTATGACCTTTGTCACTATCAGCAGATAATGTGACGCTGATGCCCCACCCGACTACTAGAGGCGCCACTGCTTAACAATTTTATTGGCCGCCAAAATAGTGACGAAAGTTTTATATATATATATATATATATATATATATATATATATATATATATATATATATATATATATATATATATATATTACTTCTGGTTTAATTATTAACGTTTAGGATTTTACCTGTGCTAATATATATGAGTTTCGTTCTTGCAGTAGTGCTTCAAGCATTCAGGTATAAGTTTAATGGCGAATATATATATATATATATATATATATATATATATATATATATATATATATATATATATATATATATATATATATATATATATATATATATATATATATATATATATATATAATGTGTTTGTGTGTGTAAAAGCGCTGATATAAATATTTACACTTAGTATCATAACAGTGCCAATATATGTCTTCCAACACTCCCCCATCAGCCTTATTTAATATTGTGATGCAGTGGCGCCTCTAGTAGTCGGGTGGGGCATCAGCGCACGTCATCTGCTGGTAACAAAGTGACGTAGCTCTCGCGTATTAGCCTTGCCTTTACGGAAGAAATATGAAGTAGTCTATCTACAGAGTGGATCCCGTATTTTCCTGATTTATTGAATGCAAAATGACTTCTCTGGAATCCTTCAGTTTGATTGCTAAATCCACATAACATGGTAAGACAATCAGGAAATTGAATTTGTGTTTCTTGATATGTGACTGGTTTACTATGTATGTATGTATGTATGTATGCATGCATGTATGTATGTGTGCGAGGAGGTAGTTAATGCTAACTCAATCCATAGTTTTAAGGACAGGTATGATAAGTATCACAAACTACAAAATGGAACCGATTAGGAGACGGGAAGATACGAGCTTTGGGCTCTTTCCCGTAAGCACAATTAGATAATCACACATACGCACACACACACACACGATGATAATTGTCTACGAAGTGAGAAGTGGGACAGTGGATCTTTAGCGTTTACGAGTGTCGTTATCATTATATATATATATATATATATATATATATATATATATATATATATATATATATATATATATATATATATATATATATATATATAGGATGGGATGGGATAGGAGGGGGTAAAAAGGGGGGAGGGGGGATTAAGGATATAAGGGAATTGGAGGGAAAAGCAAAGAAAATTAAATAAAGTAAGAGATAAAAGAAAGAGAGGGGCAGACCCTCATGCTAAGTTTTGATCTGGATGTCAGATTCGTTTTACTTGGTTGAGTTCCGATATATCATCTTCAGAGATCGCTGAAAATAAGTGAAATGCATTTCTAAAATGCTGTGATATTCAATTGTTTATTTTTTCTTAATTCTTTGGTTTTTATTCAGACATATTAAAAATGGAAAAGAATTCTCGCTAATATATATAACAAAGAAGCATAAAGGGTGGTTTACACGGTCAAACGGTTCGTCGAACGCGGTTCGACAGACAAGTGTTTGAAATGATGTTCGAACGTGTGAACTGGGTATTTGGTTGTCGAACACGTTCCGTGTTCGACAACCAAATACCCCGTTCACACGTTCGACCATCACTTCAAACACTTGTCTGTCGAACCGCGTTCGACGAACCGTTTGACCGTGTAAACCCCCCTTAAGACGAAATGAGATATATTCGTTTATTTTACTGCCTCCTCCCCTCCCCCGGTTGCCAATGCCTCACCACTTCCTGTGGAAAACTGCATTTGGCAGCTTTTTGTGGTGGGGTGCTTTAAGGGAGGTGACTTTGAACCCACTTGAAATATATCACACACACACACAAAATAACAAAATAATATATATATATATATATATATATATATATATATATATATATATATATATATATATATATATATATATATATATATATATATATAATATATATATATATATATATATATATATATATATATTACAGTGTTCAGATTTCAAGTATTCTTGTATACGAGTAACTTCATTTTCTACATTATTTATCGTTTGTAAAGTGTCTTAATAACACTGGATAAGAAGCATTTTTCGAATGCCCTGATATCAGTTTCATTATTTAATGAAAACTGCGAACAAAATTATCTCTGGGTGTGACACTTTCAAATGATCAAATGTGTTGGTATAATTTCTATTTCAATGGATCAAATTCATTTGATTTTTTCACTACAGTACATTCTGAAGCCAACTTCAAACATCTCATGAAATCTATAAGCAAAAAAGTATCTTTCAGTGTGGTAATGTTAGATATTATTGTATAAGTTTCATAGTTCGAATAATTAACTGTAATTGTACAATGTACTACATCACTGTCCCAAAGCCGTCTGAGTTTGTCTGTAGAAAATCCTTAGAAACAATTTCAAATATTACATGAATATGGTTAATAAACGAATACATAATTTGGTAGTTTTAGGTATTACAGTATCATTTTATATTCTAAATTATAATAATGATTATGATGGTTATGATGATTGCGATAATAATATCACTACTACTACTACTACAACAACAACTATTACCACTACTACTACTACTACTACTACAACAACAACAACAACAACAACAACAACAACAACTACCA
>JAXCGZ010016445.1:0-2500 GCA_037179515.1 Halocaridina rubra
TGCTATCTATAAAAAATAAATCAGAGAGGGAATCAATGTCACTCCTCACTCCCTCATCCCTTTTCTTGCTTTCAAAGATGTCCGAGAATGCAAGTCCTTACTTATTTCTCCTGCTTCACTAATTTAAAAATGGATACAGCAAAGCAATATCTATCAATACATCATTACAAGAGAAATTGGGGATCCCGATAGCGCAGCAGTCAGAAGGCTTGACTCTGAAAGAGGAAACCCTAGTTCACCCCCAACGTAAGGAGTTAAGACTGGCATCTAGCCTTAATTTCCCAGCTTCAACCGGTCCAGTCCACCCAATTCTAATAAAGACTAATAAAACAGCCAAAAAACAGCAATAACAGTACGATTCATGCAATCAGTAGTAAAGATCACTCAGAGATAAAGAACTATAATTTTCTTGCAACTGTAAAAATACATAAGATATCCTTTACACTAAACCAATATGAAATGTAGAACAATCATTCATGAAGTATTCAGTTATTCTAACTAAAGTACGTACGACTACATTAGAGGTTAAAGACGACTACTTCCATGCCACTGCTTTCCCACTGTGATGACAAACTGCAAAATTAACCCAGGAGTGTGCTTAAACCAAACTTATTAACAAAAAACAAAAAAAAAATATACACTCTTTCTGCCATTCTACAATAGCAATTCTGTTTACAAAATAAAAGTGCAAAAGGCAAGAAACAGGAACACAGTATCATGGATTTTGTAACAGTAAAGAGTGTGGCACACATTAAACTGATATCTTTGGTAGAAATTTAAACATCTTTTTGCCATTCTACAACAATAATTCAGCTATAACAACTAAAAGTGCTAAAGACAAAAAACAGGACCACAGTATCATGGGCTTTGTTGAAGTAAAGAGTGTAGCAAACATCAAACTGATCTCTTTGGTATATATTCCGGATAATCTCTTTTAAAAAGAATTTTCTTTTTAATAATTCTGGGTCAACAATCTAATAACTTCTTAATCTTTTCACTGCATGATTAAAAGAGAATTGTAAATTACATTAAGAGCATATACATAGATCTGAGCACTCAACTTGAGATGAAACCCTCGATCAACCAAACTGAGGGGTGTTAGGAAGGGTATCTGGCCTTAATTCCCTGGCTTCAAAATTTTTGTGTCCACCCCTAAAGAGGTGAATAATAGTGACGCATAAAACAGCAAACATAAGCATAAAGAAGCTAAAGGGTATATTTTTGTACCGTAGAGATTTCTCTGTAAATTAAAAGAAGCAAAAATCTTGAGAAAATGCAGATGCATCCAAATGTTGCAGTGCAAGGGTTTATTCCAAATATAAGCCAGCGTTATTAATAGGAATAAAAGTTCAAAAATTTAAATCATAATACCAAAGAAAGCAGCTTAAGTCTATATAAGGTTTAAGTTCATTACACAAAGAATACCTTGAGAGGGCTACTAGTGGATTCAGTGGAAGAAGAAGATGAGGAGCGCTCAATTTTTCGGGACTTCTGCTCAAAGTAATGGCATGAGAAAGTGTGGAATAATAAGACTTGCATTTTCAATATGGTATTAATACATAATCCACACATTATTAGAAACAAGAATCAGCTACAAGTCTAAGTCGAAGAAAAAGTATTTTTTCATGAAAACACTTGACTTAAATCCACACATATTGAAAACAAGAGCAAGTTACAAGTTTAAGTTAAAAACAAAGTATTTTTTCAGAAAACACCACTTAAATTCACACATTTTTGGAAACAATAACAAGTTAAAATTTCAAGTCTAAAACAAAGAGATTTTTTATGAAAACAATTTACTTAAAAAGAGTACTTAATGATGTACAGAAAAATTTCCACAAATATAAAATAAAGGTCTCCAGTAAATGTTTCCCATATAAGATTACATGTATACTTTAACTTTATCCCAACGAGAATTAGGTATATACATTATTTTTATTCATATATGATTAGCTGTATATTTCAACTTAAGCTGTATACTTTATCTACATAAGATAAGATGTTAACTTTATATATGATTAGCCATACACCTTGACTTTACTGGGTATAAAAATATACAGAGCTTATTAAAAACCTGAAGCCCCAATCGTTATATTTACTCGAGTAATACTGTGAATCATTTTGATAAGCTAAGATCGCATTAAATGAGTTAGTAATGCAAAAGGCAGCAATGCACGAACAGACAAATAATCTCAAGCTACAAATGATTCTTTACTGCACTAATTTTCTAGACTATTAAAACTGCTTCAAACACCGTTTCAGATTTGCTTAGCTCAAGCTGATGATTCATACAATCACTTTACCAATTGCATTTACTTCACTGCGCCCAAAAGAAAGAGCCCTAGGCTCCTAAATCCCAGTCTCATGATCGGTTTTATTTGTTACTCACTGACACTTACTGTGTCTATCCTTCAAACAATGAATGCATTAAGCATTTACTGTTTCCTCATTTAGCCAATTGCAAAGATTAACTATTCTTATACCTAAGAAGTACTTCCTT
>JAXCGZ010016445.1:5000-19111 GCA_037179515.1 Halocaridina rubra
ATGAGAGTAAAGGTATGAAATATTGTACTGTACAGTTTCGTATTACTGTTGTACTTTAATATTTTTATATTTAGTATACTGTACATTATACGCAGTGTAGTTTTACTATATCTTACAATGAGAACTTAGATTATATATATATATATATATATATATATATATATATATATATATATATATATATATATATATATATATATATATATATATATATATATATATATATATATATATATATATATATATATATATATATATATATGTAGTCGCCGTGGCTCAGTCGGTAGCGTCTCCGACTCTGAGGCGTCAGGTCGAGGGTTCGCGCCCCGCCACGGTCTGAGGTTAGCAAAGGCATGCACTCAGCGTAAGGATTACATCTGCCAAAACAAGTCCTTCGCAAGAAGGCAACCGTCCTAGCCCTTGGTTGATAAGGGAGTCCGTGACGTAAAACTGGAACCATATATATATATATATATATATATATATATATATATATATATATATATATATATATATATATATATATATATATATATATATATATATATATATATATATATATATATATATATATATACAGTGTTACCCCGGTTATTCGCGCTTCTTGGTTCGCGTTCTCACTCTATCGCGGTTTTTTTTTTTTTATAAATTATTACTTTATTTTATGGGTATACGCAAAAATATTAAAATATTGAAAACAAAAAATTTCAGTATTTTCATTTTTTTATTGAAATTTAAGTTGCGTGCTGTTATTTATAATGTAAAGGGTGTTTTTTTAACAGAGCAGGGAGGGTTTATACAGTTCGTAAACGAAAAAATAACTGTAAATGAGTATGTGTGTCACGTCATCATCACCTCATTCATCGTAATTTTATCTATCACTTTCATAAAAATTTACGTTGCTTGCTGTTATTTATAATGTAAAGGGTGTCTTTTTTAACAGTGCAGGGAGGGTTTATACAGTACGTAAATGAAAAAATTATTGTAAATGAGTATGTATGTCACGTCATTATCACCTCATTCACCGTAATTTTATCTATCACTTTCATAAAAATTTACGTTGCTTGCTGTTATTTATAATGTAAAGGGTCTTTTTTTAACAGTGCAGGGAGGGTTTATACAGTACGTAAACGAAAAAATAATTGTAAATAAGTATGTATGTCACGTCATTATCACCTCATTCACCGTAATTTTATCTATCACTTTCATAAAAATATACGTTGCTTGCTGTTATTTATAATGTAAAGGGTCTTTTTTTAACAGTGCAGGGAGGGTTTATACAGTACGTAAACAAAAAAATAATTGTAAATGAGTATGTATGTCACGTCATTATCACCTCATTCACCGTAATTTTATCTATCACTTTCATAAAAATTTACGTTGCTTGCTGTTATTTATAATGTAAAGGGTGTTTTTTTAACAGTGCAGGAAGGGTTTATACAGTACGTAAACGAAAAAATAATTGTAAATGAGTATGTATGTCACGTCATTATCACCTCATTCACCGTAATTTTATCTATCACTTTCATAAAAATTTACGTTGCTTGCTGTTATTTATAATTTAAAGGGTGTTTTTTTAACAGTGCAGGGAGGGTTTATACAGTACGTAAACGAAAAAATTATTGTAAATGAGTATGTATGTCACGTCATTATCACCTCATTCACCGTAATTTTATCTATCACTTTCATAAAAATTTACGTTGCTTGCTGTTATTTATAATGTAAAGGGTGTTTTTTTAACAGTGCAGGGAGGGTTTATACAGTACGTAAACGAAAAAATAATTGTAAATGAGTATGTATGTCACGTCATTATCACTTCATTCACCGTAATTTTATCTATCACTTTCATAAAAATTTACGTTGCTTGCTGTTATTTATAATGTAAAGGGTGTTTTTTTAACAGTGCACTGAGGGTTTATACAGTGTAAACGTAAAAATATATCAAAATATCTATGTACATATAGGCGGATCCTACTTCGCGGATTTCCTGGTTCGCGCCGGGTCCCGGAACCGAACTACCGCGATAAGTGAGGCAACACTGTATATATATATATATATATATATATATATATATATATATATATATATATATATATATATATATATATATATATATATATATATATATATATATATATATATATATATATATATATATATATATATATATATATATATATATATATATATATATATATATATATATATATATATATATATCGTAAGGAATGGACATCAGAGATGACTGCAAACTTTACACAAGTCTTGATGGCACACTATGTCTTAGATATCTGGGTTGAAGAGGATAGAGAGAAACATCTCCCATCGATGCAAATTTTCTTCTCCAGAAGTGTCTTCAAAATAAGTTCCTCGAAGACCAGGGATGCAAGCTTTCGAAGGCTACAAGCCTTCATCGTCAGGCAGTTAAATAAACACTGAAGAAAAGAACCGTCCTAGAAAAAGACAATGTTTGGGAAGCTCCGCTGCCGCGGGTGAAAAAAATATCTTTTTTCAGATGCAAGTCCCTTAAAGTTCCTCGGTGTCCGTCCGAAGAATCCAGTAATGTAATGTGAAGAAAGGGAATCTTTGTAGATATGTTGTAAGGAATGGACATCAGAGATGACTGCGAAATTTACACAAGTCTTGATGGCAGACTATTCAAAACATATCCGGGTTGAAGAGGGTAAAGAGAGAAAAATATATATATATACACTCACCTCTTGGAACAACGCGATGACAGGTTCTCTCAAAAGGCACGGATAATGTAAAATTCGCGTAATGTAACCAGTCATTTTCCATAAGAAACAACGATAATAGGCATAGATACGTTCCACAACCGTACATAAACACACTATGCCAAGGATATAAGATAAGTAAAATATATTCTATAACTACATAACAAAGCTGAAAGACCTGTACTTATTTATATTAATATACAAATAGTGCACAGTATAAAAGATACGGATTTACAAATAAATACTGTACAGCAAAAAAAATTAACGGACCCTGAGAACAAACCCCTATCTGCAAACTTAAACAATGATGCCATAAGCGGTAAGAGGAGGAGGAGGTGGCAGTAAGGAGGTGACTTAATCGATAGGAGAGGGAGGAGGAGGGGAGGAGGAAGGGGGAGAGCAAACTCCTGTTGTTGTTGGGTTCGTACTGAGTGAAGAGAGACTGAAGCACATGGCAGCATGGTGGGAAACTGCCTCAGAGGCAGTTGCTTATTTACTAAACTGAACCAATTTTTTTTGCTTTTTCTTGCGAGCACGTAGCTAGCGCATTTTGTATTTTTTTGCAATTATATTTCATGACGTGCTACTCCAAAGTCGCGTAGTGTAAACACACGTAAAAAGCGAGGTGACTACATACATACATATATACATATAAAAAAAAATTTATATAATTTCCACTAAAAAATACATTACAATTACTGTACTGTTTTTTACATAAATTTGTTGTATTCAGCAAAGTTTAAAACATACTACAGAAATCTAGGCATAATCAAAAGAATACTTTAGGTTGATAAAAGATTATTGCTAAATATAGACACATTAATACAGGGGCTCCCCGTTCTTCGTCGTTCCGAGTTATGTCATTCTGCCGTTACATTGGAGGCCAAAAATAATTAAAAAATAAATAATAAATAAATTTTTCGACCTACCTGGCAGGTGCAATAAATTCAAACAACTCACGCTGAACAGCTTGTGAGCAAGACAAAAGAATACGCAGTTAGCATCACAGCTGTATTTGAAAATATCGAATTACTAAGGGCTTTATTTAGTTTTTCTTTATGTATTTGGTTATATTGAAGGATTATACTGAATTCAAAAAAAAAAGTACCAAACACATAGCTGCAAGTATGATTTTATGTTAAATAGTTTGTTGATTGTTGCGAAAGATTACAGCGCCACGCGGCATTACAAGAGCAAGAACCACTACTCAGAGTAGTCTCGCCAGCAATATTCTCTCTCGTGTTCATCTGCTCTCTCGATGGTTTCACTCGTGCTTGCTTGTTATTGACATTACTATGTCTCCCAAGCATAGCGGTGATAGTTCTGATGGCAGTGCTACAAAGAATAGAAAAGCCATCACCATGGTAATTAGTTGAAACAGTAAAATGCTCGAAAAAGAGAGAAACCACTACAAACATTGGCCACGCACTCGTATTAGCCCGTACGACCATGGCGACGATCATTAAAAATAAAGATCGAATCCATAAACATGTGAAAGGTTCGAATCCTATGATGTCCACTATGATTACTAAGCAGTGTAGTTGGAATATGAATGATGGAGAGATTGCTAGTGCTTTGGCTTGATGACTAGTATCAACAGTGTATCCAATTGAGCCTCACTGTAATACAAGAAAAGGCTAAAATATTGTTTGAAGCCTTGAAATGAGAAAAGGGGGAAGGGAGTAGAGATGAAGAGTTTGTAGCCAGTAAGGGTTGGTTTAACTGTTTTAAGAGTCATGCTAATTTCCATAACCTATGGGCGCAGGATGAAGCTGCTAGTGGTGAAGAGAAAGCAGCAAAAGTTTTCCTATGTGTTAGCAGAAATAACTAGGAATGGGGGTTACCGTGCTGAACAAGTATTTAACGTAGATGAGTCTGGCTTGTTTTGGAAGCGGATGTCTGGTCGCACATACATCGTCGAGGAGGAGAAGACAGCACCATGCCATAAAGCTGCTGGAGACTGTAAGCTGAAGCCCTTGTTGGCTTACTTAGCAGAAAACCCAAGGGCACTCAAGGGCATTTGAAAGGGTCAACTGCCAGTCAACTGGAAGTCGAACAAGAAGGCTTGGATAACCCTTCAGATATTTGAGGATTGGTTCAGCAACCATTTTCTGCCTAAAGTGGAGAGGTACTGTGCTTCCAAGGGAATGCCCTTTAAGGTGTTGCTAATCCTGGACAATGCGGCTGGTCACCCTCCCCACTTGGACTTTCATCTTAATGTCAAGGTGGCTTACCTTCCACCTAATATCACTGCATAGTTACAGGCAATAGATCAGGGGGTCATTGCCTCTTTCAAGGCCTACTACCTCCAAATGACGATTGCTATGGCTCTCAGGGCATAAAAAGGACAAAATCTTGACTCTCAAGGACTTCTGGAAGTTGTACAATATTCTTCAAACTGTGGAGAATATTACTGATTCTTGGGAGGAACTTAAGCAGACAAACTTGAATGGGGCATGGAAGAAACTGTGCCCCTATTTTGTGAATGACTTCCAAGACTTTGAGGAGACAGTTAAGGCTGTCACCAATAACGTAGTTGCCCTGAGTAAGGAGTTGAAGTTGGAGGTGGAGTTTGATGATGTAAGAGCTGCTGGAATCTCATGGAGAGGAGTTATCTGCCAAGGACCTCATTCAACTGGCAAAGCAGATGACTGAAGAGGATGAAGAAATACCAACCCCAGAGCCCAATAGATTCACAACCATGGAATTGGAAGAAACGTTGCCCTGGTAGAGGAAGCGTTGGCAAAACTCGAGGCTCAAGACCCCAACACTGCCAGGTACACTATGGCTGCCAGAGTGATTAATGGTGCTCTGCGATGTTACAAGGAAATTTGGGAGGAGAAGAAGAGGGCATCCTTCCAGACTTGCCTCGACCAATCCTCGTGAAGGTAGAGCCCCAAACACAGATCCTGTACCCTCTACCCTGCCCCAGTATCTCCATCATCTGCAGCATGTTCTTTTACCTCTCCAGACTCACCTGCCCCAGTCTCCTCATCACTTACCTCTCTAGCTTCCTCCTCCATATAAGCCTATCTTTCCCTCCCTTGTAACTCCCCTTCCAGTTTGCAAACCGACCACACAAGTAAAGGTAAGCGATATTGTACTGTATACTACACTGTATTGTAGTGTACTTTTACTATTTTATGTTTTAGATTAAACAAGTTAAAGTAAGCAATACTATTAAGTATAGCTTTACTATTTTAATAGCTTAGCTTAAGAACTTAGAAAATATTTCTATGTTTTAGAGTCTTCATTTTTAACATTGGTGGGGAAATAGATTTGAATTAAGGTGCTTTCCGGCTTACGTCAAAATCTGGGTTAAGTCAGATGTCAAGAAAGGAACCCTAACGTAAAACGGGGGCCCATGTATAAGAGTTTTTACTAAAGGCAATCATTTACTAACATGGCATCTGGTGGAACCAATTATCAGTGTAAGATGAAGGACAAATGTACTTCCTCCTATATATTATTATATCCAAATATTTAGTCAATCAGTTGATCGCTCAAAGGGTCATATACAGCTTACAAGACTAAATTCATAAGCTGGAAGAAAATGAAGATATCTAATACATAAAATCCTTTGTGTTTATGTGACAATCTCCAAATACATTCAGCGCCTTCATAAGAAAACAAATGCTTCCTTCCACATACAGTACTGCTATCTTCAAGTCTTCACTCACACATTTTCTTCTCTCAAAGGGTCGAGAACAGACTACAAGACTAAACTCACTCACCAGCAGTTTCCACAGCCATGCATCAGGTTTTCCTGAATACACTCCAATTCTTTAGTAAATATGCAACACATGAAAATTATGCAATACTTTGTTTCTATTAGGAACCATTAGTTATTATTTTCAAATAAAGGTAGTATTGATTACTTGTCATGAATTTATCTAAAGTAAATAGCTACTATACCTGAAGCTGTAAAAACATGGATCCCAAACGTGCTTTTGTGAGTTGAATAGAGCAACCAGGCATAAGGATACTGGTAGCGACCATGCCAGGCGGTTCAAGCGATACAGGCACTGGAAGAATGTTGTGTAACACAAGGCAGGGCCATAATTGCACTTTAAATAATGCACTGGACATCGTTCTTCGGTTAGTATTTTCCCACAGTATTGGTTCCACATCTCCTGTGGCCTAAGGGAAAAAATTTTCACATAATAATAATAATAACAATAATAATAATAATAATAATAATAATAATAATAATAATAATAATAATAATAATAATAATATTATTAATAATAATAATAATAATAATAATAACAATAATAATAATAATAACAATAATAGAAATAATAATATTAATAATAATAAAAATATTTACATATATACATGCCTCATTCCCCCTTGTAGGGGAGTGGTCGAACTAAGAAATGCGCATTCACCACGATCCACACATACCTCAACCACTCCTCTCAGCTCCTTGGGAATAAAGGGTTGCCACGTCTCCCCTCCTTCCACCCTGCTTGGGTCACCCACAAGGTAGGCAGCCAAGGAAATTCTACAAAGAGGCCCAACAGCCGCAGCTGGTTTACCCCCACCGCTTCATCACATGGCAACTCCCCTCACACCCATCCACCACATTTCACTGTACTAGCAGGTGCAAGAAATCCCATAACACATTCTTTTAAGATAGTCAGGCACAAAAATTTCCTATATATTTATATCTTTTTCACCAATTTCTCATTCTTGCAAACACATTGAACTTATATTAAAATTTCCTAATCAATAAATATAAAATGTTATCAATTCATCATGAGTGTATCACGAAATATACACTAATATATAAAATATATTTTTTCAATAACATTTTGTTCATATGAGAGGGGACTGCCATAGTAAGGCAGTAGAATGCTCAACTTGAGAGGTGACAGAACCACATTTAAGACCATGGAAGGGTAACGAAACAGGCATCAGCCTCAATACCCTAGCTTTGATCTGTCTGTGTCTACCCCTAATGGGGCTAATGACACACAAAACGTAAAAAAAAAAAAAAGGGTTTTACTGGCACAGTTTGCTTGTATGCTTTTTCTGTTACAACTGGTTAATAATTGCAAGTGGCTTAGATTCCATTCTGTCATCAAAATACTCTGATGTAAGTAATTATTATGAGCAAATTATTTACAAATAATGTCACACTTCAATTGGATTTTCCAAAATACTTACATACAACGATCAAAATAAACGACCCAAAACTGTGGATTCAAATACAGTAATTTGTCAATTTAATATGTAGTCATCAACAATGAATGTTACTACATACAATGATGCATAAAGTCCACACTTAAATATCCACCGTGGAATGTGGACTGTTAAGCATCATTGTATGCACAACATTCATTGTTGACGACTACAATGAATGTTGTACATACAGTGATGCATAAAAATCCACAGTATTAAATATCTACATAATCTATTATGAATATCGTATACAGTAATGCACTTTCCAGTCTACTAAAATTAAAGATAGATCAATTATTGATAAGCTTAGGAGACTAACAACAATGTATCGGGAATCTTATTCAAGCTATATATCATTCTTTTGTATTTATACTTACCATATTTACATAATTTTCCATCGGAGAGGCAAGAATACCCTTTCCGTGTTCCCAGTGCATCGCAAAAGTTGACTAAATGGGACAGAGTGAGGGGAATGGAAATCCTCCCCTTTGAAATTTTTTCTCATTCAGTCCAAGTTTTCTATTCTGACTCAGCCAACTCCCTTACAAGGGGGACTATGGTTTTTGTATATACAGTAGATAGCTAGATGCACATAGCAGTTGAGCTCCATGAAAATTTATCTAATGCCTAATATATACAATAGCTAAATAATATTTAAAAATCATTTCAAGCTTTGCTAGAGCAGGGGTTCTCAAATTTTTTCAAGCTCAGTAACCTCCAAGCTATAAAACAATCTACCTGTACCCCCATTAATCAAACACGGAATATGGAATTGTAATGTAGTACAACTAATTCAGTATACATTGGTACTGCAATAGATATCAAAAATTACTTAAATTATAATAACACTTTGTGTCTTTCTTTTGTGTATTTCTTTCAAAATTTGTCCTCTTGCCATGAGTTCTTTCTATCTTCTCACCCACATGCTAAAGTTCTCTATATCGAGGACTTCAATATACACCACAATGAGTGGCTTAATTCTTCTCACACTGATGTGCGAGGAGGCGAGACCCTTGCTTTCTCTATTACTCATGATCTGGACCAGATTAGCAAACATCCTACTCGTGTTTCTGATCACCACAAACATGCAGCCAACACTCTTGACCTATTTCTTACTTCTAATCCTTCAAACTACTCACATTCAGTGCTTTCCCCAATTGGTAAATCTGACCACTCTGTGATCTCAATCTCTTCCATGTTCGCTCCCCCTCCATCGATTCCTCTTAATCAGCGCTGCCATTGGCACCTGAGCATACCCAACGAGATGATTTGTGTAACTTCCTCTTTGACTTCCAGTAGATAATTACTGCTTTTGGTCCACAGTCCTAGTCAGGTGGCTATAAAAGTTGCCGAGATTATAACATCAGGAATGGAGGCATTCATCCCCTCCTCTGTGAAAACATTTTCTCCCCCTAATCCTTGGACTGACTGTGTCTATTCCATGGCTATTCAGGCCAGAGATCTGGCACACTGGTCGTACCAAGCCTCTCCTTCTGATTTAACTCGTTCTGCTTTCATTACAGTTAGGATAGGAATCACCATTCTGCTCAGATTCGAATATCTAAAGCTTCCATTATGAGAGGGAAAGTTGGTGACCTTAACGCCTCTCCCACTGATAAATGTTTCTGGTCCTTAGCCAAAAACCTCTCCAAAAACTACTGTAACTTAAGATTTCCCCCTCTAATCCTTCTGATGATTCTTTAGCTTGCTCTCCCACTAACGAAGCCTCTCTCTTTGGCTCTCATTTTTCTGCCAACTCCTCCGTAATCGATACCAGTGCATGTCCCTCATTTTTTACCCCTCTCTAACATCATACCCTCCCTTATCTTTTCTTCACACAAAGCTCATACCATTCTTCGATCACTAAAGACGAACAAGGCATCTGAACCCAATGATATCCCTACAAAATTCCTTAAGGAGTTTGCAGATGAACTGGCTCCCATGCTTTGTCGTCTTTTTTGCTACATTCTCTCAATCAGTATCTATCCTTAATCTTGGAAGCATGCTCTAGTGCAACCTGTTCCAAAGAATGTTGACCACTTTATTCCTTCAAACTACCAACCTATTGCCATAACCTCTGTAATCGCTACACTTTTTGAAATTTACTCAATTCTAACTTCTTGAAACATCTTGAATCTAACTTGTTATCTCCAATCACCCGTACAGTTTCCGCAAGGCAAGATCCACTGGTGACCTCCTGTTCTATCTTACTCATGCAATGTCATCATCTCTTATGAACTATAGGGAATCCTTTGTCGTCAACCTTGATATCTCTAAGGCTGTAGACAGAGTCTGACACAAGGCTCTGTTGGCCAAACTGCCGGCTTATGGCTTTACCCCTTTTCTCTCTTCTCTGATTTCCAGTTTTCTTTCTGACTGTTTTATATCCATGGGTTTTGACGACGCAACATCTAGCCCATTCCCTGTTACCACTGGTGTTCCACAGGGCTCTGTTCTTTCACCTACTCTGTTCTTTCTCTTCATCAACAATCTTCCTCAGTCCCCATCTCCTATCTACTTCACGCCTTTGCCTATGATTTTTCCCCATCATCTTTTTCTCTGTTTTTTCTTCACAACCTTCATCTGCTACTCTTGATCAGTCTTATATCACACTTTCTTCTACTCTCAACTCCAATTTGCAGAGGGTATCTGAGTGGGGCACCCAAAATTTAGTTAAATTTAATGCCTCTTTATCTTCTCCTCCTGATAGCCCTACTGTCTTCAAAACTTACAATATTTACCCTCTCAATTCTATTAACATACAAGGAATCCAGATAGCCTCTAACTTGTCTTGGAGGAATCACATAATCCAAATTTCTTAATCTGCATCCAAATATTTGAGGGTTCTAATTCGTTTTCATCATTACTTTTTCTCTTTGCAGTTACTTAAAATCTATAAAGGTCTTATCCGTCCCTGCTTAGAATACTGCTTGCACATCTGGGGTCCTTCTACACATATTTATCGCCTTGATAGGCTTGAATCTAAGGCAGTCAAACTCATTAATAACCATTCTCTTACTTTTAATCTGGATTCTCTTTCTCTTTGCCGTAAGGTATCATCCCTTTCTCTTTTCTATCGCTACTACTTCCATCGCTGCCCTGATGAGTTGGCGGGTTGCATCCCTCCCCCGCTGCCGAGACTGTAACACTCACCAAGCGGCCTTGGCTCACAAGTACTGTGTGGATATTTTGTGGTGAGTGGATTGTTAGAGTGGTTAAGGTGATTAGAAGTTATGAGCTGTTGTTAGTGTGGTGAGTGGATTGTTAAAGTGGTTAAGGTAATTAGGAAAAGATCATGAGGTGGTGATGATATGGAGAAGGTGATTAGAAGTTAATGAGGCGTAGTTAGTGTGGAAAGACAAGTGAGGAGACGTGCATCAGAGACCATTGAGATGCCGTGCTGCTAGTTCGTTGCTTTTCTTTGCTGTTGCTAGTTGTCAGCTGCCATCTTTGGTTGCTGTTTGAGGTGTTGGTGACCTAGTGAAGTTTTTCCTTTTTGTGACCTGCTATCAACCGGCTTTTGAGGTGAACTATTTTTTAACCACAAGCTATCTAGAGCCTGAAAGATGTCGAATCTGAAGCTAACTGATGTTGTGAGATCGACGACAGCTCGGGAAGTGTGTGGAGTGGTTTGAAAAATTGGAATTGATTGCAATGTTGAAGACCTTAGACGATTTGGCAGTGGTGTTGCCTGTTTTTAGATGTTAGTGTGCTTGCAGTATACAGCGTGTTGAGTACTAAGGCGAAGAGCAACTACGACGTGATTAAAAGGGCTCTCCTTGAATCATTTTCAAGGAGAGTAAGGCACAATGAGCCAGTCAATGTTTATTTGATTGATCTGCGTACATTGGCTCACCTAGTTGGTGTTGAATCAGACATTCTGTTGTTGAGGGCATTTGTTGTTGGTCTCCCTAGTCCAATATCTAGGAAATTGAGAGCTATGGCAAACGTTGGTTCTAGCCCTTTGTTAGTCGTTGATAGAGCAAGGGTTTTGATGTCTGAGTTTGTTGAACGTCCAGTTGTCGCTGTTGCTGGTGGGGCTGCTCAGGGTGGTGCTGTGTTGCCGGCTTGTCGAGGTGATGCAATTGGTGGTCGTGGTCAGTCGGGTTATCTTCAATGGCAAGTCAATGCCGGGGATGATTCCGCTGAGAATTACCATCACTCTGAAAGGCGCTGCTATCGTTGTGGTGGTCCACATTTAATTAGATTTTGTAGAAGCAAGGCAAAGCCATCATGTTGTCTGTGTGGGGAAGAGGGTCATATATCCTCTAATTGCCCTAATGGACAATATGGTCAGGGAAACCAGAGGGGAGGATCTTGTGCACCGGAACTTCTTCCAGGGGGGCATATCGGCGCTACCTGTTGTAAACGTAGTTGCGGAGGGGAGAAGTGTGAGAGCTCTCATCGACAAAGAGTGCTCACGCTCAGAGTTGGCCCCATGGGTGTGTGGTGCGCAGGGTGCAGTGGATTCGGTGAAAGCCGTCAATGGTGATACTGTTTGTTGTGTTGAATCTTCGGTGGTGACTGTCAGTGTTGGTGGAGTGGCTGTTGTACTGGACTGTGTGGTCACGGAGACGTTGGTGGATGACATTGATGCAGTCTTAGGGGTGGACCTTATTGAAAAGTTGGTTGGCTTTGAAATTTGCAAGGGAAAGGTGAGATTTCTGTCTGATGGGATTATTCTGGCTCCAGTTAGTAATGTTTTTGCTGTGGATGATGGCACTGTTATCAGACTGATTTTGTGGCCAATTTTGATGAAAGGAAGTGGATTAAATGGTGTTGGAGAAAAAAATTGCCAACCACACCTTTCGACCATGGTGCGATGTTACAAGAGTGCACTTGATACTTCTACTAGGGAAGCTTTCAACAAAGAATTGGAGAGTTGGCTTTCAAAGGAGCAAGGATCAACAAAACACGCCGGAAAATATTCCTTTAATGGCTGTTACGCAGATCAACAAGGACAAGGTTCATCCTGTCTTAGATTTCCGAGAGTTGAATGGATTCGTTGAGAATCATAAGGGTGTGGATATGTTAGTGTGTGATGAGACGGTTCGGGGTTGGAGATGTTTGCCTGAGCATCTCAAAAAAGTCCTGTGAGGGGCCCTTTGCTGTTTCTGGTTGTCAGCTGCCGTCTTTGGTTGCTGTCTGAGGTGTTGGAGAGCTAGTGAAGTTATTCATTTTTTTGACATGCTATCAACCGGCATTTGAGGTGAGTTACTTTTTAACCACAGAGTTGTAGCTTGCGGAGAGTCAGTGCAGTTACTGCTTCATTCCATCCACCTCCAGACTCTGGAACTCTCTTTCCCCTTCTATCTTTTTTAATCTTTAAAATCTATCTTCCTTCAAAAATGGATCTATTGTCATCTCAGGGCCTAACCCTGCCATATCTCTATGTCCTCAGTACTTTGACTATTCATTCAGCCTGTCCTTTTCCTATTGTGTATCATTACTTCATCACTGCCCTGTCCTTAACCTTTTATTTTTTCTTCGTCTTAATGATTTCTTCATTCACAGGCCCTTATTGATGAGGGCAATATTCTAGCCTGTCCCAACGTCACACTCATAAAAAAAAAAAAAGGCAGTAACATCAACATCGCAAGCAATTTGGAAAATTTACTTTTAAAATAATTTTTCGTGAACCATCTAAGTACCTCTGGAATACTTCCTGCTACCCATTGGGGTTTGCAAACCCTGAGTTGAGAACCCATGTCCTAGAGGAATCACTAATGAGCTATGCATAATAATAAAGTTTTATAATTATATAAAGAAAGGCTAATGTCTATATTATGATTTGGTTGTTTGCACTTTTATTTGTCACCATTAATCCCCATTTGAATGGACATGGACACCGACAATTTAAGAACCAAGCAATAAGGGTGGATGCTCATCCAAACACCACGCAATGGGCTTGATCACAAGTCTGTCATTTCCAAAGCCAAGCACTCTAACCACTGCGATACCACAGTTCCCTATGTCTATATACAGGTATACAATGCTTAAAGCATAAGTAACAAGAATACATATCTGGCTCAAGGTTAACTGCAATTTTAGCTGACTTACACAAATGAGGAAGGGGACAGCATGGACTTCATGCACATCACGAGGTATGCACTTCAACTCCTGCACGCATCCAGGATTATTCTGAAGACCACGCCATACAAATGGCACAATGCACACAGAATGTCTGAC
>JAXCGZ010016446.1:0-7500 GCA_037179515.1 Halocaridina rubra
AGGATCTGACCTCCTGCCTGACAGCGGCCAACTCATTTCTTAAATTAAAAATGAGTTTGCTTGCGTCAGACGAGGACAAATCCCCAGCACAGCCACAAACAGCACCAACAACGACACCACCACCAACACCACTACCACTAACACCACCAGCACAAAGAACACCACCACTCTCCATTGTACTAAGTATGGTCAAGACTAGAGCTACTGGAAGCACGTCCTCACTGGATGAACCCAGGAACTAAACTGAATCCCCTACAATTACCAAAGAAAGAGACTTATCCGGAGGATGGGTTACTCCGACCTTGGGAGACTTACCTAGGCTCTTGACCTGAGAGCTTTTCCCACTTCCATTTCTACGATCGCTAGTACACCTATCTGACTCTATGGGTCCTGAAGAATTACTGCCGCCACTGTCACCTTCATCTCTAAGTGAACTAAATGAATTAGCAACTTGTAGTCTAAAAGTATCATTTTTCTTAAGAACCATCTTCGATGAACCCTTATTCACAACTTTCCAGTCGTCTTCTCTATTCAATTGTCCCTTCCTGGTTAACACCTCTACCTTACCTCTCAGATCCCTGTTCTCCTCAGCTAAGGATCTGATCTGCTGCCTGACAGCGGCCAACTCATTTTTTAAATTAAAAATGAGTTTGCTTGCGTCAGACGAGGACAAATCCCCAGCACAGCCACAAACATCACCAACAACGACACCACCACCAACACCACTACCGCTAACACCACCAGCACAAAGAACACCACCACTCTCCATAGATATATGTATATATATATATATATATATATATATATATATATATATATATATATATATATATATATATATATATATATATATATATATATATATATATATATATATATATATATATATATATATATATATATATATATATATATATATATATATATATATATATATATATATATATATATATATATATAGTAAGGAAGCCCATCAGTAAAGCAGCACATGAAAAATAACGCTCTAATTTGGGACCTATTTGGACCCCCTCTTAAGCACATGTGAATGTATAAAGTAACAAACTTGTGCTTGAGAGAGTGTTCAGTTAGTGTCCGAAACAGAGCCTTATTTTCTCTGTTGTTTCACTGATAGTCTTCTTTACCATATATATATATATATATATATATATATATATATATATATATATATATGCTTTGATAATAATAATAATAATAATAATAATGATAATAATAATAATAATAATAATAATAATAACAATAATAATAATAATAATAATAATTGTTGTTATTATTATTATGGTTATTATTATTATTATTATTATTATTATTATTATTGCTTGCTTTTTAAGCAACGGGTCGGGGCAATGAGTATGGGATGGAAAAGAGAGAAAGTTGAATCTATGAATTGTATAACGGAACAGTTGCTGCTATGTGCTGACTCGGGAGAAAAGAAAAATTCATGCATGATATTGATGGCCTTTTTTTGTATATATTTACTCCTATGCATGAATGTGAGTGGATGTATACGTCAGGAAGATATAGGAGTATCATTTTTTTCTCTATCGCCTTTGCTAAGTTTCTTCCTCTGGTTGTCACCTCTTGCTGACTTGGCAATATAAGCTTAAATGAGAGGCATAAAAAAAATGAATAATAATATAGAGGGTGGGCATTCCATACTAAATTTTTTTCTTCAGTGAATATGAGTAATTGCTTAAATGACAATTCTTCCAATGAAAACACAAGAGAGTACTTCAAGATAAATCCTATCGATTGTGCTACCCCAATTCTTACCATAAAAAGCCTAAGAAACTCTGGCTCTTATGGTTCAGATGGTATACCATTTCAGTTCATCAAAGATGTTCTACCCATGATTGCATCCTATATTCTAACTATTATGAACACTTCCATTGTTACTAAAAAGTTTCCTGACTCTTGGAAAATATTACATGTAATACCTCTGCATAAAAAGGGGGACAGAGAAGATGTGACAAACTATCGTCCCATTTCCCTGCTACCCATTTTCTCTAAAATATTAGAAAAAATGGTTGCATGCCAACTTATGTCATATTTAGAATCAAATAGACTATTAACGATTAACCAACATGGTTTCAGACCAAAACTCTCGACGGAAACTGCACTGCTTAAAGTTACGAATAGTATATATAATAATATAGATATGAAAAAAAATATCTTGCTTGTATTATTAGACTTATCAAAAGCCTTCGACAGTGTAAACCATGAAATTCTTTTAAGTAAATGTATTAAATTAAATATTGATCCAAGCTGGTTTAGCGAGTATCTATCTAATCGTAAACAGTCCATACGTCTTAACAACATTATCTCTGTGCCAAAAAATGTATCATTTGGTGTTCCACAGGGATCAGTACTTGGTCCTATCCTCTTCTCCATTTACGTAAATGATCTATCTTCTTTCATTTCTGACTGTCTAGTCGTGCAATATGCAGATGACACTCAACTACTCCTTAGTTGTGATATTAATAATCTCTCAGAGCTAACTTTAAGAGCAGAAAACACTCTGTCAAAAATTAAAACCTATTTCCAAGAAATTGGGCTGTTAATTAACGAAAGTAAAACACAGTGCACATTTATTGGTTCAAGGTTCCACATAGCACAAATTCCAGAAAACACAACAATTAATTTTTGCGACAATATTATCACACCTAGCAAAACAGTCAAAAACCTAGGAATTCATTTTGATAACCACATGTTGTTTGATTCCCACATAGATAAAGTATGCAAAAAGGTTACAGGAACATTAATGTACTTATCACGTATAAAAGACAATTTTGAGACTACCACTCAAATAACTGTTGTTGAATCTCTAGCCCTAAGTCACATTAATTACTGCACAACTGTTTGGGGAGCTACCACTAAGACTCAGATAAACAGAATACAGAAGCTTATTAATTTTGCAGCTCGAGTTGCCCTGGGAGGAATAAGAAAATATGACCACATCACACCAGCTTTCAATAAACTTGGGTGGCTGCGGGCAGAAAATAAGTCGCTTATGCTATTTATGTTTTTGTATTCAACATTTTGGACCATCATTATCCTAGCTGGCTATTTGATTTAAAAACAGTCAGGGATATAAGGGGAACCAACACAAGACAGAGCAGTGAGCTCTTTATTCACAAAACAAACACAGAAACAGGTTCAAAGATGATCACTATCAAAGGGCCAACACTCTGGAATAATATTCCAGAGCATCTTAAAAATGCATCCTCCTTCACAGCTTTCTAAGGCAAACTATATAGTTTTCATTTGGACAAATAGTTGCTGCTCATTAAGAACTAATTATTCTCATTGTAAGGAAACAAATATGGAAATGATGCCGATAATAACGATCCTGTATCTAGTGGCATACTTACTACTTTATTATTAACATTATTGTTAACGTTTTTATTACAGCATTATTATTTTCTATGAAAGCTACATTTAATTTAACTATATGTCTAACCCTCTTATTTATTAGTTTAATTACATGTCTACTTATAAGTTACTAGTAATGTTGAATAACCATTGTACAAAATGGAAATAAATGTTTGTTTGTTTGTTTGTCTTCTGCCACAGAAGAGCAGAAGAAAGAGGTGAGTCTATGAAGGGTATGATACTGCCTTGCTGCCTAAATCTGTATGTTCAGAAGTAGCCTTAGTGCATACTTTCCATCCTTTTGCATATTGACATTATGATAAGAAATGATAGGGATAATATCTTCATATCAATGGTATTCTATCAGATATGCGCTGCTTCTCCCGATAAGGACGCGTGCCAAGGCGATTCAGGAGGACCCCTCGTCATAAAGGAAAACAATAACTGGGCTTTGGTAAGATATATCTTTTATTATTATTATTATTATTATTATTATTATTATTATTATTATTATTATTATTATTATTATTATTATTATTATTATTATTATTATTTTGAACAATTGTACAAGCCGATATTGAATACTTATAAAATGAGTGAGGTAAGTAATAAGCAACTGACATTCATAAGTAGCCAAATAATTTTGCTATGGTAGCAAAAGTAATTATTAGAGCTATTGCAATAGTAATTAAAGCAGGTAATTCAATGTCTCTATTCATTTTCTTGTTCTGAGTTTATTCTAAATGAATGTAAAATATCTCTTCTGCCTCTTGCATCGCCATCCCTAAAAGATATTTCCTAGGCAGAAAAAACGGCATGTTAAATTTATTCACTCTTACTGAATGCATAGGTTGTTCTCTTCACAAAAATAAGTTAACTTTTTATATTGTCATGAAGCTTAAGCTTAGAACTTTGTGAGCAATGAAAAAGAAATGAAAATCTGTATTCTCATAATAGTTACAATATCCCCTTTCACAGCTGATGTCATCCATCTTTTAATGTTCTCTGTTCATTTCCGTTTTTAAGTGTAAATTAGATCTCACAAACATTTGAGGTTTATTGTATATTTTCCTTATGTTAGCACTGCAAGATCTCATGGTCTGGTTCTGCTAGTCATATGTCAACTGTCCTTAAAATATAGATTGTCCCATGTAACGTGAATATATGGCTTAGACAACATTTTATTCTCTCTCTTCAATATGAATTCACATCATATATTCCCTTTCCTTGAAATAATTTTGTAATCTAAGATCCAGTTCCAATTCCTTATCAGATTGGTGTAGTAAGTTTTGGCATTGGTTGTGCTGAGCCTAACTATCCTGGCGTTTACACTCGAGTTTCGTCATACAGGGATTGGATTCTCAAAGAAGCCTCGTCAGGATCGTGTTGATGATATTTTTGGTGCTAGACCTGAAGACGTCTTCATTTATGTAAATGATATACCTGTATACTGATAATGCTTACTATAGGAGAACTTTCTCAACCATTTTTTGATTGTTATGTATACTAATACAAATGCAGCAGCTTTATAACTTTATGTCCTTAGACTGAGCGTGCCATTACTATGTTGCTGTATGTAATTCAATTAATTCAGTAATCTTTTCTGTATTGTTTACATTGTTTTTTTTTAATAGTATGTTAGTATTAGTAGAAATTATTTATTATCACCATAGTGTATGCTATACTAGGCTTGATCCTTAAGTGCATGATATCACATCTCAATAAAGTTATCTTAAAATTTAAATCATATTGCTTTGCAATTCCCAGGCGAAACTGTATCTCTACTCATTTTCAAAATATGGATTGATTTGTGAGTATCTCATTCAATAAGTGCCCTTCATTCACAACAGCTATGTAAAAACTAAAGATTTCTCCAAACTATCTTCCTTAAAGCCGATCTTCTCCAATTTAGAATGATTTTGCGAACATTTACTATATTTTTCTTTACTGCAAATGCATGTGTATATTGTACCTAGTGAATGAGGATAGGTGTTAAATAGCAAGGTGCATTGTGAGATTTCTTAGGTATGAAAAGAATACTAACTGACGAAATAAAACTAAGGATAATGAACCACAGTGTGTTCACTAACAATGTTTTAGCAATTTCATTTTAAGTGCAATGCTTTATAATGCGGATCGTAGTGCGGATTGAAGAGGGGGAGGGGTAATCATGTATATTAAAGATAGCCTCAGAACTTGCATTAAGTCTGGAATTAAGACAAATCTAAATTCAGAAACCTTATGAGTTGAAATTGAAAATAATACAGAAAGTCTAGTTGCAGGAGTAGTGTACAGACCACCGAATCTATATAATTTAAATTCGCAAATTATATGTGATGAAATTTCTAAAGTGACCAGGTCAAATAGAGTTTGCATTGTAGGCGATTTAAATTTTAGAAATATTAACTGGGAAACCATACCAGGTGATAGTAGCTCTAAGGAGTTTTTGGAAGTAGTAGAAGACAATTTCCTTTCTCGGCTTGTACTTGAAGCAACACGGGGGGTGAATATACTGGACTTAGTTCTTAGTAATAGAGAGAATATGGTTACAAATTTAGAAGTTGGAGAACCATTGGGCAACAGTGACCATGATTCCATTAGATTTAACATAATTTTCAAGGAAACTATAAAGGAAAATAAGAATATTGCTCCAAACTTTAGAGCAGGAGATTTTGTGGGCTTAAAAACTAAATGATCTAATGAGGTATGGGAAGGGATTTCTGGGGGGTACAGATGTGGGTAGTTAATCCAGCAGGTCAGGTCGCAGGTAGCAGATTACCCCAAGAATTGAGTACCACAGGCCAAGGATTATCACAAGATAAGATCAATACAGTAAATTCTCTCACAGGAAAGAACAGCAGTCCGTCAGTTAATATAAATTTGGATGAGGAATATAACAATTTTGTCATGACTCTTAAGAATAGTTAGGAAGACTATATTCCCATGAAACATTGCAGATCAAGAAAAAATGACCATAAATGGATGAACAATAGAATAAAGAATCTTATAGATATTAAAAGAGGAATATACAGGAAACTAAAAAGAGGTGAAGAGCAGGTGAGGCAGCAATATATACAGTTAAACAGGGAAGTTAAAAAGATTGAGAGTCGAAAAGAAAATACGAAGTTAAAATAGCAGGAGAAGCTAAAGAATATTCTAAAGGGTTTTATCAACACTATCAAACAAAATTTAAGGAAAAAGTCGGACCAATTGAAGTAGCCAATGTCCATATCACAGATGATGATAAAGTGATGTGTACATGTTTAAATGATTATTTCTTATCTGTATTTACCAATGAAAACTTGGAATATATTCCGGAAGTAGAATCCATTTACAGAGACAGTCCCGATAATATACTTAGTTCAATAAATATTACGAGAGAGGAGGTAATAAAAGATATAGATAAATTAAAGGCTCATAAATCTCTGGGACCTGATGGAATACATGCTAGAATATTAAAGGAATGCAAGGAAGAGCTTAGTTGTCCACTAGCTGCATTATTTAATAACTCAATAAAATTTGGATCGGTACCCATGGAGTGGAAATTGGCAGATGTGGTACCAATATTTAAAAAAGGAGAACGAGTTAAAAAGAATAATTATAGGCCTGTAAGTTTAACGTCAACATTGGGTAAGATTCTAGAAGCCATCATTGCAAATAAAATAAGGGCACATCTAGAATTACACAGATTGATAAAACTTTCACAACACGGGTTTCTTAAGGATTTTTCGTGCCTTACAAACTTACTGTCTTTTTATTCAGAAGTTTACGAGGCAGTAGATTGTGGCAAAAAATACGATATAATATATCTAGATTTTAGCAAAGCTCTTGATAGAGTTCCTCACAAAAGATTAGTTAAAAAGCTGGAAGCTCATGGTATAGGAGGATCTCTTCTCAGACGGATCAAAGAATGGTTAATAGACAGAAAACAGAGGGTTTGCATAAATGGAGAGAAATCGAAGTGGGGCTCGGTTACTAGCAGGATACCACAAGGCTCGGTACTTGGTCCTCTATTATTCATCGTATATCTAAATGATCTGGATCTGGATGTCAGTAGTAACCTAAGTAAATTCGCATATGACACTAAATAGGTAGAATTATAAATGGAAA
>JAXCGZ010016446.1:12500-19069 GCA_037179515.1 Halocaridina rubra
AAGTGAGTTCAAGGAATTTCTTGTTGCTCGCATAAATACTGGGTCAGAGAGCATTATAATAACTGTTGTATACAACCCACCAAGGAACCAAAATAGGCTTGAAATTTATGAGGAAAGTCATATAGGTACTATTGAAGTCATAAGCTCAGTTGTTAACATGGCACGGGAGAAAAAATGTAATATTTTGATTATGGGAGACTTTAATCATAAAGAGATAGATTGGATAAATCTTGACCCACACAGTGGTGAGGACTCATTTGGGGCAAGATTCCTAGATTGCGTACAAGGGAATTTCCTACACCAACATGTAATGGAACCAACAAGAGCCAGGGGTGGGGATGAGCCATCACTACTTGATCTAGTGTTCACAGATAATGTGTTGGATATTGAAAATATTGAGTATGAACCACCAATTGGAAAGAGTGACCACTGTGTGTTGTTGATGGAGTATATCATTGAAGACATTCTTCCTGAGGGTAGAGGCACTGAGGACATGAGGAGGAACTATCCGAAAGGAGATTACATCAAAATGAATGAGCTTTTTGCAGTTATTGACTGGAGAACCTTATTTTACAACAAATCTGTACAAGAAATGTATGACATCTTTTGTGAGAAATATGGGAAGATAGTAGATTGCTGCATACCTGTCACCAAAGTAGGTGTAATTCATGCCAGAGAGAAATGGTTTGATAATGGGTGTAAAAGAGCTAAGGAGTGGAGAGACAAATGCTGGAAAAGGTATAGGAGGAGAAAAAACATAAATGCCTGGCAAGCCTACAAAAGAGCAAGAAATGACTACCTAAGTAAAAGGAGAGAGGCAGAGAGAGATTATGAGAGGGACATCACCAGGAAGGCTAAAGAAAATCCCAAGCTTTTCCACAGCTTTATCAGAGGAAAACTGAAGGTAAAAGAACAGGTTTTAAGGCTAAAGAGAGCGGATGGAAGCATCACTGAGATGGACGAAGAGATCTGCAAAGAATTGAACAAGGAGTTTCAGTCAGTACTTACAGTAGAAAATACCCCACCCCCTCAGATTGCAGTGATAGAAGCTCAAGGGCCGGTATTAGAGAACATCAACCTTACAGCCACAGAGGTATGCAAAGCGCTGATGGATTTAGATGGTCATAAAGCTACAGGTCCTGATGACATATGCCCTCATGTGCTTAAAAAATGCGCAAACACAATATCAGTGGCACTAAGTATCATATTTAAGGAGTCACTGGAGTCGGGGGAGATTCCAAGATGCTGGAAACAAGCAAATGTGATACCTATCTTCAAAAAGGGAAGGAGGGATACGGCTCTGAACTATAGACCAGTTTCCTTGACCAGCATAGTTTGCAAACTTATGGAGAAACTACTAAGGAAACATATCTCTCTTCACTTGGAATCCTTCAACTTTTTGTCAGTGAGGCAACATGGCTTCAGAGAAGGAAGATCAACAGTAACAAACTTATTAGAATTTTATGATGAGGTAAGCCAAATCTTACAGGAAAGAGAGGGCTGGGCAGATTGCATATTCCTAGACTTCCAGAAAGCGTTTGACACTGTTCCACATGGGAGACTTATTAGGAAGCTGCAATCAATTGCTAGAATAGGTGGAAATGTCTTGGAATGGATAAAAACTTACTTAGAAGGAAGGGAACAGAGGGTTAGAGTAAGACACTCAGTGTCTGAATGGAGAAGAGTTAGTAGTGGAGTTCCACAGGGTTCAGTTTTAGGGCCACTTTTGTTCCTTGTATATGTAAATGACCTACCAGAGTCTGTAAATTCATTCATGAATATGTTTGCAGATGATGCAAAGATTGTGAAGAAAGTAAAAAACGAGAACAATGGTAGAGAACTTCAGGAGGATCTAAATAATCTGCATGAGTGGTCAGAAAAGTGGCTAATGAAATTCAATACCTCAAAATGTAAGGTAATGACAATGGGTACAAGTGCAAGAAGGCCCAAGCTTGACTACTCGGTGGCTGGAGTACAACTTCAAGAGACAGAAAATGAGAGAGATCTAGGAGTAAACATACTGGCAGATTTGTCTCCAGAAATACATATAAATGGCGTAGTAAGGGCAGCATATGCATTCTTATCAAATGAAAGGGTAGCCTTCAGGCACATGGACAAGGAAATGTTCAGAAATATTTATGTAACCTATGTGAGGCCAAAACTCGAATATGCAGCCCCCTTTTGGAATCCGCACTTGAAAAAGCACATAGCTAAGCTTGAAAAAGTTCAAAGACATGCCACGAAACTGGTGCCAGAAATATGCAATCTCGGTTATGATGAGAGGCTGAGGGAATTAGACTTGCCATCACTCGAAGCTAGAAGAGTAAGGGGGGATATGGTGACAGTCTTTAAATTCCTTCATGGTTATGATAGAGTGGATAGGGATCGATATTTCGATATGGCTGGCTCTAGAACTAGAGGTCATAGTTTGAAGCTTCGTAAGAAAACTTGTTTGCAGGATGTAAGGAAATACTTTTTCAGTGTAAGAGTAGTTGATAATTAGAATTGGCTAAGCGAGGAGGTAGTTAATGCTATCTCAATCCATAGTTTTAAGGACAGGTACGATAAGTATCACTAAGTCTAAAAATGGAACCGATCAGGAGACGGGAAGATACGAGCTTTGGGCTCTTTCCCGTAAACACAATTAGGTAATCACAATTAGGTAATCACATATATATATATATATATATATATATATATATATATATATATATATATATATATATATATATATATATATATATATATATATATATATATATATATATATATATATATAAAGTACTTATTAATTTCGTGACATAAACTGGTCACCTTCTCAAATTACGGTGGCAAGAGATACAACTAGCAAAACAGAAGAGCAATTGAAAAGGAGACAAAAGACCCGCCCAGGGGTCCTATACAAGGGATTAAAAGATATCAATCTTAAATGCCCTCCAGGATTAGTCGGTAATTCACATACACAGACCGCAAAAGGAATTAAAGTCCATACTTGACTAAATTGTATTAACAAGAGATTCTTAATAATAGTAATAAAGTATATATATATATATATATATATATATATATATATATATATATATATATATATATATATATATATATATATATCGGAGTGCGGCTCGGTTACTAGCGGGGCACCACAGGGCTCGGTACTTGGTCCCCTATTATTCATAAGAACATAAGAACATAAGAATAGAGGACACTGCAACATGCCTACTGGCACACACGAGGCAGCTCCATTTTTGAATTGTATTTTCAGCATGTCTAACCTATTCTATTCTACTCTACTTATTTATTCTATATTTCTTTTTATGATTTTTCTAATAAGCACTAACGTATTCATACCCACCCTACCTCTGTCATATGTCTATCTAATCTACATTTGAAGGTGTCTAAGGTATTTTCATTTACTATCTTACTAGGAAGCTTGTTCCATGCATCAGCTACTCTATTACCAAACCAATTTTTACCAATTTCCTTTCTGAACCTAAATTTATCAAGCTTAAATCCATTATTACGAGTTCTGGTTTGATCATGAATTTTTAAAACTTTATTAATATCTCCCTTGTTAATCCCTTTAAACCATTTATACACTTCAGTCATATCCCCCCTAACTCTTCGCCTCTCTAGAGAATGTAGATTAAGTTTTTTTAATCTGTCCTCATATGGTAGATTTCTGATATTGTATATCATCTTGGTCATTCTTCGCTGCACTCTCTCCAAGGATTCAATTTCCATTCTATAATAGGGTGACCAGAATTGCACAGCATAATCTAAATGGGACCTAACTAATGCAAGATAGAGCTGCAAAATAACTTTTTCCGTCCTATTGCTGACGCTTCTTGAGATAAATCCTAAAATTCTGTTTGCTTTATTTCTGACTGCTGTGCATTGCTCTCTTGGCTTAAGACTACTACTCACAAGAACTCCCAAATCCGTTTCACACTGAGAACTCATGATATCATGGTTATTTAGCTTATAACTAGTATTGTCTTTTATAGTACCCATTTTAACTACTTTACATTTTTCAACATTAAATTCCATTTGCCATTTGTCCGACCATTCAGATAATCTATTTAGATCTTCCTGTAAATCATGAATGTCTTCTTTTCCATTTATAGTTCTACCTATTTTAGTGTCGTCTGCGAATTTACTTAGGTTACTACTGATATCCGAATCCAGATCATTTAGATATACGATGAATAATAGGGGACCCAGTACCGAGCCTTGTGGTACCCCGCTAGTAACCGAGCCCCACTCTGATTTCTCTCCATTTATGCAAACCCTCTGTTTTCTGTCTTTTAACCATTGTTTGATCCATCTGAGCACAGCTCCTCCTATACCATGAGCTTCCAGCTTTTTAACTAATCTTTTGTGAGGAACTCTATCAAAAGCTTTGCTAAAATCTAGATATATTGTATCATATTCTTTGCCACAATCTACTGCCTCGTAAACTTCTGAATAAAAAGACAGTAAGTTTGTAAGGCACGAAAAACCCTTAAGAAACCCGTGTTGTGAAAGTTTTATCAGTCTGTGTAATTCTAGATGTGCCCTTATTTTATTTGCAATTATGGATTCTAGAATCTTACCCACTGTTGACGTTAAACTTACCGGCCTATAATTATTCTTTTTAACACGTTCTCCTTTTTTAAATATTGGTACCACATCTGCCAATTTCCACTCCATGGGTACCGATCCTAATTTTATTGAATTATTAAATAATGCAGTTAGAGGACAACTAAGCTCTTCCTTGCATTCCTTTAATATTCTAGCATATATTCCATCAGGTCCCGGAGATTTATGAGCCTTTAATTTATCTATTTCTTTTATTACCTCCTCTCTCGTAATATTTATTGAACTAAGTATATTATCGGGACTGTCTCTGTAAATGGATTCTACTTCCGGAATATTTTCCAAGTTTTCATTTGTAAATACAGATAAGAAATAATCATTTAAACATGTACACATCACTTTATCGTCATCTGTGATATGGCAATTGGCTACTTCAATTGGTCCGACTTTTTCCTTAAATTTTGCTTGATAATGTTGATAAAACCCTTTAGGATTTTTTTTAGCTTCTCCTGCTATTCTAACTTCGTATTTTCTTTTCGACTCTCTAACTATCTTTTTAACTTCCCTGTTTAACTGTATATATTGCTGCCTCACCTGCTCTTCACCTCTTTTTAGTTTCCTGTATATTCCTCTTTTAATACCTATAAGATTCTTTATTCTATTGTTCATCCATTTAGAGTCATTTTTTCTTGATCTGCAATGTTTCATGGGAATATAGTCTCTCTGACTATTCTTAAGAGTCATGACAATATTGTTATATTCCTCATCCAAATTTATATTAACTGACGGGCTGCTGTTCTTTCCTGTGAGAGAATTTAATGTATTGATCTTATTTTGTGATAATCCTTGGCATGTGGTACTCAAATTTCGGGGTAATCCGCTACCTGCGACCTGACCTGCTGGATTAACTACCCACATCTGTACCCCAGAAATCCCTTCCCATACCTCATTAGATAATTTAGCTTTTAAGCCCTCAAAATCTCCTGCTCTAAAGTTTGGAACAATATTCTTATTTTCCTTTATAGTTTCCTTGAAAATTATGTTAAATCTAATGGAATCATGGTCACTGTTGCCCAATTTTTCACCAACTTCTAAATTTGTAACCATATTCTCTCTATTACTAAGAACTAAATCTAGTGTATTCACCCCTCGTGTTGCTTCATGTACATGCTGAGAAAGGAAATTGTCTTCTACTACTTCCAAAAACTCCTTAGAGCTACTATCACCTGTTATGGTTTCCCAGTTAATATGTCTAAAATTAAAATCGCCTACAATGCAAACTCTATTTGACCTGCTCACTTTAGAAATTTCATCGTATATAACTTGCGACTCTATATTATCTAGATCAGGTGGTCTGTAGACTACTCCTACAACTAGACTTTCTATATTATTTTTAATTTCAACCCATAAGGTTTCTGAATTTAGATTTGTCTTAATTCCAGACTTAATGCAGCTTCTGAGGCTATCTTTAATATACATAATTACCCCTCCCCCTCTTTTATCTGCACTACGATCAGCATTATAAAGTTTATATCCTGTAATTATGTACTCAGCTTTAAGGTGTTTGCTTTCTAAATTAATCCAACTTTCACTAATGCATATTATATCCGGTCTCTCAATACATACTATGGCTCTCAGTTCTTCTATCTTGTTACCTAAACTACGGCTATTTGTATAATATACTTTTAAACTTTCTCTAGCTTCACCCTTCTTGTGGCTATTCTTTTTGTTAATATTTGTTCTATGTAACAAATGGTTCTTATCCTTAGACTCCCAGTTATTTGACCCACTATTTACTGAACCCTTACTGACTAATTTCTCTGCACAAGTATTAATCATTTCATTATTTGTGTCTAACAAAACCCCCCTACCTCTCTGTCTATCATACCAGCCAATACCGAGACACCTGAATTAGAAAGATGCACTCCATCCTTGGATTCGGATATCAGTAGTAACCTAAGTAAATTTGCAGATGACACTAAAATAGGTAGAAT
>JAXCGZ010016447.1:5000-19016 GCA_037179515.1 Halocaridina rubra
ACACGTGAGTTAGACTGAACGAGTCTTTGTCTGAAACGCTGATTGCGGTATCGTAGTTTACATGTTGCAATACTGTTAGTATATATGTTTTTTACTATTTTTTACTGTTTTATTATTCTTAGGCTAATAAATACGTTTTTTTATCAATAAAATCATGAAACTACTGGAAATATAAATATATATGCTAGCTCACGTAGCTGCGACCCCAGTACATTGTACGCTATCGAACACTATTTCGCATAATGCAATAATGTGAGTTAGACTGTACGTACGTATATCATGCAGTTATTAGTACAATGTATATTAATTTAAAATTCATTTACTTATTTGATGATTGTACAAAATCTGTTGTATTTATTCATTGTAATTTGGACCAAATATTCCTTTTGTAAAGATTATACTGTACTTTTCAAAAGAGGTGGTCAATAAACCTATCTATCTAAATTTATGGTTTTTACTATATTTTACTGTTTTATTATTCGTAGGCTGGGAAATAAATTATTTTTATCAATTAGATAATGAAATGTTTTTTTTTTTTTTTTTTCAATAAAAAAAATTTAAATAGTGTTACCCCGGTTATTTCTTTTCTTGGTTCGCGTTCTCACTCTATCGCGGTTTTTTTGGGGGGATAAATTATTATTTTATTTTATGGGTATACGCAAAAATATTAAAATATTGAAGAAGAAAAATTTCAGTATTTTCATTTTTTATTGAAAATTTTTTTTTTATTATTTAATTGATAAAAAAATTTATTTCCCAGCCTACGAATAATAAAACAGTAAAAAAATAGTAAAAAACATAAATTTAGATATACGTACGTACAGTATAACTCACAGTACAGGGTATTGCATCATGCAAAATAGTGTCCGATAGCGTACAATATATTGGGGTCACAGCTACGTGAGCTAGCATATATATTTATATTTCCAGTAGTTTCATGATTTTATTGATAAAAAAAAACGTATTTCTTATCCTAAGAATAATAAAACGGTAAAAATAGTAAACAGTATTGCACCACGTAAAATACGATACCGGTATCAGTGTTTCGGAAAACGCAAAGGCTCTCACCTACGTGACCTATAAATATTAAAATTTTCATTATTTTATTGATAAAACAAGTATTTCCTAGCCTAAGAATAATAAAACCGTAAAAAATAATAAAAAAAAAACATAAAGTACTAACAGTATTTCACCATGTAAAATACGATACCGCTATCAACGTTTCGGAAAACGAAAAGGCTCTCACCTACGTGACCTAGTGAATATTAAAATTTTCATTATTTTATTGATAAAACAAGTATTTCCTAGCCTAAGAATAATAAAACAGTAAAAAATAATAAAAAACATAAAGTACTAACAGTATTTCACCATGTAAAATACGATACCGCTATCAATGTTTCGGAAACTAAAAAGCTCTCACCTACGTGAGATAGTTCATGAAATGCTATTGGCTGAAAGGTCGGGAGACAACGAATCACAGAATTGTTTTTCAATATTTTCTGTATCATGGGGTCCGATTGGCTTTTTCATTGCAGCTTGCTTTTCCCTCCAATTTCCAATGTGCCGCCTCACTCGCTCAGTCTAACTCTCGTGTGCGCCGTTCTCGTTGTGTTTACTAATACGTTTTGCTTGTGATTGTGTTTTTACGCGTTATTTTACCTTTGCAATGCCTCCCAAACGTCTTTTACCTTCTAAGGCTCCTGCTAGTCAGCCTAAGCGGCATATCTATCACTTTCATAAAAATTTACGTTGCTTGCTGTTATTTATAATGTAAAGGGTGTTTTTTTAACAGTGCAGGGAGGGTTTATACAGTACGTAAACGAAAAAATAATTGTAAATTAGTATATATGTCACATCATCATCACATTCACGGTAAGTTTTCCTATCACTTTCATAAAACTTTACGTTGCTTGCTGTTATCTATAATGTTAAGGGTGTGTTTTTAACAGTGCAGGGAGGGTTTATACAGTACGTAAACGAAAAAATAATTGTAAATGAGTATGTATTTCACGTCATCATCACATTCACGGTAAGTTTTCCTGTCACTTTCATATAAATTTACGCTTGCATGCTGTTATCTGTGAAGTAAAGGGTGGTATGTTAACAGTACAGGGACAGTTTATACAGTGTAAACGTAAAAATATATTAAAATATCTATGTACATATAGGCTGATCCTACTTCGCGGATTTCCTGCTTCGCGCCGGGTCCCAGAACCGAACTACCGCGATAAGTGAGGTAACACTGTACTGAGTATTTTTTTTTAATATTTTAATATTTTTGCATATACCCATGAAATAAAATAATAATTTATAAAAAAAAAAAAAAAACGCGATACAGTGAGAACGCGAACCAAGAAACGCGAATAACTGGGGGAACAGTATATATATATATATATATATATATATATATATATATATATATATATATATATATATATATATATATATATATATATATATATATATATATATATATATATATATATATATATATATATATATATACAGTAATCCCTCGCTATATCA
Source organism: Halocaridina rubra (assembly GCA_037179515.1). NCBI lineage: Eukaryota > Metazoa > Arthropoda > Malacostraca > Decapoda > Atyidae > Halocaridina > Halocaridina rubra. The sequence continues at coordinate 7,527 of JAXCGZ010016447.1, forward strand.
CGGTTCACCTATTGCGAATTCAGTGCATTGCGGTTTTTTGGCGAGTTTTTTTTTCTTTTCTTTTTTCTGGGTATATGCGAAAATATTAAGAAAATATTAATTTTCAGTAGTTTCATTATTTTATTGATACAAAAATGTATTTCCAAGCCTAAGAATAATAAAACAGTAAGAAATAGTAAAAAAAAACAAATTTGAACATGTAACTCTGCACCATAGAAAGTACGATACCAGTATCAGCGTTTCGGAAAAGCCAAAGAGTCACACCTACATAAGCAAGCATATATTAAAATTTTCAGTAGCTTCATTATTTTATGGATAAAAAAAATGTATTTCTTAGCCTAAGAATAATAAAACAGTAAAAAATAGTAAAAAACATAAATAATCACAGTATTACACCACAGCGTTTCGGAAAACGAAAAGGGTCGCACCTACGTGAGATAGTACATATTGAAATTTTCATTATTTTATTGATAAAATAAGTATATCCTAGCCTAAGAGTAATAAAATAGTAAAAAATAGTAAAAAACATAAATTTAAACATATACACTCACAGTCTTGCATCATATGAAATACTGTACGATAGCGTACACTGTATTGACGTCTTGGAAAACGCAAAGGCTCGCACCTACGTGAGATAGTTCATGGAATGCTATTGGATGAAATGGTGAGAGACGACGAATCACAGGATTGTTTTTCTGTATGTTCTGTATCATGGGGTCTGATTGGCGTTTTGATTGAAGTTTGGTTCTCCCACCATCTTCCATTGTCGTGCCTCACTCGTTCAGTCTAACTGACATGTCACAGTTCGCATTGTGCTTATTAATATGTTATGCTTCAGAGGTTGGGTTTTTTCGATAGCAGTCTCCTATGCCTATAAAGGCCCCTCTTTAATTTCAAGCGGCACTTGCAGATCTTCTTTAACGTGTGATTTACAAGAGATTTCCTCTACTGGGGGGAGCATCAGTATCATTTCCTTTGCCTTAACAGACTCCTCATTACTTTCAAACGGCTTCTGCAGATCTTCTTTAACGTGTGATTTACAAGAGATTTCCTCTACTGGGGGAGCATCAGTATCGTTTCCTTTGCCTCAACAGACTCCTCTTTAATTCAAGCGGCTTCTGCATATATTCTTTAACGTGTGATTTAAAAGAGATTTCCTCTACTGGGGGAGCATTAGTGTCATTTTCACAGTTTTCAATGCCATCCACCTCCATCATAGGAGGAGAAGGAACACAATTGGTGTCTGAAGACTGACCTGAATTGAGACCAGTTTGTACATAGTCCAAAGTATACTTTATTTCAAAACATCACTGATAGGATACTTGGCTTCTCCACTTCCATATTTTTCATAATGATCTAGGGTTTTCCTATGTACTGTATATTCAATTCACTTTGTAACTGAGCCATGAGGAAATCAAAGAACTTGGCCTTACACTCGAACGTGTGGCAGCCCTGTATGAACACGTGAAAGCACTCCAACAAATCTCACAAGAACATGATGATACTATGGTTCGTTCGGTGACCTTCTGCAATCTTCTCGACGATGCCATGTCATTACCACCTCATTTACGGTAAGTTTACCTATCACTTTCATATAAATTTACGCTTGCACGCTGTTATTAATAAAGTAAAGGGTGGTTTGTTAACAGTACAGGGAAGGTTTGTACAGTAAACATAAAAATAAATGTAAAATACCTATGTACATATAGGGTGATCCTACTTCGCGAAAATTCACCGGTCCCGGTCGGTCCCGAAACCGAACCCCCGCGATAAACGAGGGATCACTGTGTGTGTGTATATATATATATATATATATACACTGATATATATATATATATATATATATATATATATATATATATATATATATATATATATATATATATATATATATATATATATATATATATATAAATTTTTGTTTACGTTGTTTTATTTAATGGGCTTGTTCTACCATATATATATATATATATATATATATATATATATATATATATATATATATATATATATATATATATATATATATATATATATATATATATATATATATATATATATATATATGGACACACACACAAGCTCTCCTCATGAACAGCCGAGTTATAAACATTCACAGATACGAACAATAACATACCTAGTATTTACCCATGTATTAATGTATAAATTACTGTACTGTACTTCATTATTAAATTGTTCTTTTACTGTATTAAAATTAATTAATACTGTATACTTTATGTTTCATGCATTAGTTGAGTATCTTGAGCCTACTTACTGTACTGTACTTCATGTGTAGGTATTGTACAGTACTTTTTTTTTTTTTTACCTAATCATATTTAACAAACAGACTTCTGGAACCTAACTCATTCGTAAGTTGAGGTGTGTGTGTAATATTTTTTTTTACGTTCATAATTTTCTTGTTTTTTAGAAGATATCAGTGGTATCAGTATAATAGGAATTATTATTTATGCTAACTTTTTATGCATTATAGGAGATTTCATTTTTGGAATTATATTTGTACAATAACGTAATACACAAATGCTCATCTGTACTATTATTCTTTCCCTACCACAAGCATGATTTCTTCTGACTGCCCCTATGTGCTGTACTTTAGTGTAAAGGTTCATGTTTAGGTTTCACCTTCTGTGACTAAAAATATTTATTCAGTATTTGCACATGAAGTAAGCGATGGTGACGTACACCTACCATACCTTTGCGAGGGCTTGTGTTACACTTGATGCTAATCCAGATTGTTGCATCATGGATTTCTGGAAGAGCTTAACGTTTAGCACATTGCTGAGTCTGATGCTGTTGCAAAACCCAAGACAGTCAATGCCTCCCAGAAAACATTATGTAATGAGGCAGTCAGTGACTTGCAGGGTTTCCCTTCAGTCAACAAAGGTAAAGGAGATTTTTGAGGTCACAAGGAAAGTTTGATGGGAAGGTCTCGCTTACATGATCAAGAAGGACATTGCAAAACACATCAAAAAGTATCAAGAAATTCTTACTGTGGAAGACCTGTAAGAGCTGCTGCAATTATCAAGAGGAGAGGAAGATGCACCTGAGGATATGAAGACTGGAGAAGCTTTCGAATATTGTACACAGGGCAGAAGTTTACAAAAAAATTTTCAAGGATTATGACCCTGTAATGGAATGAAGCCTAAGTATTACCTGTTGGGTTACAGCTGAATTTGAAACACTGTAAATGGTATTTGACAAAGCCAAGAGAAAAAAAAGAAGCAGTTCACTATACCCATGTTTTTTAACTAAGAAATCCACAACTGTGAGGCGTCCTTCCACTCGCGAAATCATCAGTTCAAGTTAGCCTGATGTCCCATCGCTTACTTACGTTACCTCTCATCTCGTCACTTCATCCCATTGGCGCTATTGTAGACTATATATAACATCTCCTTCTATGAAGTTTATCTCAACAGAGTGTGATTATGAGAGATGAAATAAATGATATAGTGAATAAGTGAGAATAATTGAGAGAAAGTGAATGAGTGGATGTGAGAGAGAATGAATATCCTATCACTATATTCATTACTGAACAATATTTACTGTACAATATTTTACTGTGCAATGTCTTCATTAATTCGTTATTAACACTCGTTCAGATTTTCTGTGTCAAGTGATGTTCGGATAGAGATTTAGTTAACCTGTTCACTGATATATATTACAGTTCTTGAGCTTTTATTATTGCAGTTATTTTCATTTGTTTTACTGTGCAATATCTACAATTGTAATATAATCAAGTAAGCACACTTATGGAAAATTTGATACTGTATCATGTAATGTTTAGAGAGAGGTTTATTAACTTGTTTACTGTATGTTTTACATCATAGCCACTACTGTACTGTTTTTACATATATAAAGTGAAGTATAGCACAGTAATCTAAGCATGATTTAAAGTACACAGGAGGTTGGGAATTGGTATATTCAAAATGTATAGGCACTTTTATAGTAGGGCCTTGAACATATGATATATTTTCTTACATAGAGGGTAGTGGAACCATTTGACTATGTAATACGCCAAGCCAGTGTAATGTATTGAGTATAATGATCTTGAGAAGCTGAACAATTATAAAAAGTGGTTAATTTTTGCTGGGAGAGGATTTGACATCGGATGTTTTTGTAAACAATGTAAAGGGCTGTTTTTAGTTATGGGAAACAAAGAATTCCTCCCTCGTATTCCTTGCGCATTATAAGAGTCTGTATAACTACTGTATATGCAAGTGAGAACTGATATTTTTGTGATCACATGTATTTTTCTTTCTATCCACAAGCTTGCTGATAGAGAAGGTGAGGTCAGGCAGGGCATGGTGAAGCCCTGTTGTCTCCCTTTATTTGTTACAAATGTGGTCACCCTCTTAATCAGTGGTATTTGGCAACATGTTAATTAGATAAGCAATGTAAATGAATTTGTGTATTCATCATATTTAAGTATTAGGGAAATGACTGGTTCTCATGGAGCAGTAGATATGCATACAAGAAAGAATTGGTTTTGTTTTATGGCTGTGGAAGAATCAAATTAAATGCAGGATATTAAAAATGTTAATTACTTTGTTTTCTCAGGAGATTTAGGATTGCTAAGGTTTGGAAACATAAAAGTAGTGAATGAAGATAGTGTGATAATACTGTGGCCACTATTGGGTAACTAAATTATATTATACCATGAAGCAATATATTCATACATGAATTATAGGCCATGCTACCTTAATTCTTTTGCTACAGTTGTGGCTACTTTACTGGTTCAACGGGCTATGGTATCTCGTTTGAAAAAAAAAAAAAAAAAAAAAGATTCCATCACCATATTGTAATGGAGGTAGGGCTACTTTTATATTTAGTTTTTTTTTTTTTTTTATATATATATATATATCCATTTTCAAATATCCTAGCAAGTTCATGTTATACTGTATTTCTTCACCTATGTTCGCGTAAGTCATAAGTAGTGTCTTCATCTAGTTTTGCATTTGTTATAGTGTATAGGATTCATTTGGAAGATATCCTTGTAGCTAAATTTTTAAAAAGGATTTCCAGCATGCATTGATTAAACACTCTTGCAAATTTTTCGAATTTTTTTTATGATGAGTATTCTGTTAGTGACCTGTTGATGCTGGAATTATGTATTCTTTTAGAAAATGTACTTTTTGAGGAATTTAGAACTAGAATCAGCAAAGAAAGTATGTTAATAACGCAGAAAGTTATCAGTAGCTAGATGTCTTCTTACACACTTATTCTTTTCAGTTACCTTGTTGAATTTTTATCATGTCGTGCATGCATTAATTTAATGTTAATATTTAAGTAGTGTTCAGTAATTTTTCACATAATGAGAATTTCATTGGTCTTGCTAATATATAGACCAGATATTGGTTAGTTTTGGTATGGAGAATCCAAGTAATATTTTCTATAAGTTGAGAATTTGAACAGTTTAAAAAACAACCCTTTATAACATTAGATCAGTGCCTAGCTCGTACCATTATGTGGTAGCACTATTCAGTGTAGCAAGTTAAATAACTAAGCCATTAAATATGTGTTTAATGGTGAAGCAGAACCTTTAAAAATTCAGGTGTGATAAAGATAGTTCTGCAGCGTTTCCTTTTAAGAAAAGGAAAGAGTATGTGTACTCAATTATGTTACTGAATTGTTGAACATTTAGAGTAATTTTACTTAGGCCTATACAGTACATATTTTGTATGCTTGTCCTGTGCCTATTCGGATAGATTTTGTACACTTTATAGTATATTTTTAGTTGGAAACCTCAGTTTTCATTAGTGACGTGATACATTGCTATTTTGAATACTCTGTAGTAGATTTTTTAGATAGAACATTAGTCTTCATTAGTTACGTGATACATTGCTATTTATGGAATGTAAGAAAAGTAACCCATCAAGACTGATTTAGTTATGTGGTTCATGAAAATGTTCATGATATATGTTTTATTTTAATATGTTTATGTATGATATGTGATTACATATGATACACATAATCAAAGAATGCTTTGTATATTAATTTTTACTTGTCGTGTTGCTCGTAAACCTTATATCTTTCATGCATTGTTAATTAGTTATTAGTTAGCTCTTGTTAAAATTCCATTGTACAGGTATAAAGCAGGTGCTGACATAATTATTATATATTTAAGTGTGACTTTTTTTTCTTCTTTTTTTAGAGCTTGTTATATTTGTCATGAAGATTTGATGATGTTTAATTGCTTTCCCTTCCCAGTGCTTATAAAACATTCTGTATCACATTTTGGAGAATATTTTCCTCTGGATATCAACAGTTTTTTCTGCTGTTTCTTGAATTATGTATATGTTGATCATATGCTTGCAATTGTGGTCTGTATTTTATGATGTGATACATGTTGATAAAAGTAACACTAACTATTATTGTATGGCTTTATATGAAGCTAACACTAAATTAAGATATTCTAATAAGGGCTGAAAAGTACACTGTCCATGGGATTCAATAAAATATTAATGGAAATATGGAAAATATAATATTTAATATTCTGGTTACCAATGTGTGGTTAGAAAAAGAATTAGTTTACAAAGCTGTTTTGAAAATTTTTTTCCTCTTATAGTGATCCTGTGTAATATTGTGCAAAATGCAACATAATGATAGTAAGGTGGGTCTGTTAGAATTGGTTGAAGGGTTTCCATCAATTTATCACTCATCCTGTGAATGCTATAGCTGGAAGCTATAAAGAATTATTTCTGTTTTGAGATATATTGTGCCATCTGTTAAGTCATGATTGTACTTATAAAGCGTAATCTCTTAAATGATTGAAACTGGCACTGAGAAATTTTTTTTACAGTCTAAGCCTAACATTGTACTTGGGTATTATTTCTATAGAATCAGTGAAGAAGAATATTACCCTAGTAATTACTTTATGTCATAGGAAGTTACTTGAAGATATTACAAGATTAGGTGCAGGTAGTCCCTCCCCCATTAAATTTATTTTCGTGCTGCAATCAACTGATAGAAGAGGTGAAGATGAGCTAGGTATGTGAAGCCCTCCCCTAGTGTTGTTGATACAGTTATAGCAGCTTCAAGTTTGTGAGAGATATTGCATTATGAATTTTTTTAAAATCCGTCCCTGGAAGTCTATCATTTGTTCTACATAACTGGTGAATATATTAATCAGATATGATTCTTGTTTAGTAGTGTTCTGTTTCCTGTGATATATATTTTGTCCCTTTTTCTGTCCGAGAGCGCTTTTTCTGATAGATTTAGACCACATTGTATATGGTTTTACATCATGTTGCTTCCAGTATACCATTTTGAATATATGTCAACATCATGACTGCGTGAATGATATTACCTCCTTCAATATGTTATATAATCTAGTAAGACAAGATGCTTTAAGTGTCTTGTTATGCTTCTATTAATGTTCAGCAAAATCTTTTCCATTTCTTCAACCAGATAGTACTAATATGTAAGCCTTGAGAATTCAGTATTTAATTACTGATTTATAAAATGGAAAGAAAAATGTTTTGTAGGCGTAACCTTGGAAGATCTTTTTCAAGATTTACCTATATTTTTTGAACAGATAGTACTGCTTAGTATGCCCTCAGGTATTCAGTACATTATCATTAGTCCCATTTTATACTAAATTAGTTTTCATGCTTTGTAAACAAAGTAGTATCTGGCTACTTCATATGCTTCGCTGATCTTTTAAAATAAATTATTCATTATGAACTTGCTAAACAAAAGTCTTCGGCAGTGTATTTTTCAGTGTGTAGTGTTGTGGGGATATAGTCTTGTTCATATGATTTATTTAAAAGAATTTTCAATTTACAGACCTCAGTGAGCAATGAATCAGTAGAATACAGACAGTTACGCATGTGTTGGCTTAAGAAGGTAGGTTTGATCTCCCCACCGTTTGTATATTTGTACATACAAGTATCACTACGCTGACTTGGAGCATCCAATATTTCTATCACAATTCTCTTTCTCTTTTTTATGGTGTTGAGTGACAAAGTGTGTCAAAAATAGATTTAGTCTTCAAGAATTCTCTATTCATTTAAGGTTTCTGTTGCTTTCCCTTGGAGGTAATTTTTGGTTACTTTTAGATGCCAAATTATGTGGTATTGTGTCTGTTCCTTCCATTTATGAAAATGGAGTGTAAAACTTGAGGAAAAAATGCTGTACTTATTGTTTTAAGTAAGTCAGTCACGCTACCACTTTACTCTTTTAAATACCTTCTCCTATCAGAATTAGCAGAGAGAAGGTCTATATGTTTTCTGTAAATAACACTATGCAACACACTAAAGAGGAGCTGTCTTCATTTTATATTTGGTGAAAAGTACAAGACGTCTTTTTAACCCTACAAAAATGAACTGTATGTAATACACTCACCTCTTGAAACAACGCGAGGATAGGTTCTCAAAAGGCATGGGTAATGTAATATTCGCCTAATGTAGCCAGTCATTTTCCTTAAGAAACAATGATAATAGGCATAGATACATTCCACAACCGTACATAAACACACAATGCCAAAGTTATAAGATAAATAAAGCATATTTTATAAGTACATATCAAAGCTGAAAGACCTGTAGTTATTTATATTAATATACAAATAGTGTACAGTATAAAAGATATACTCATTTACAAATGATTACTGTACAGCAAAAAAAATTAACAAACCCTGAGAAGGTACCCCTATCTGCAAACGCAAGCAAAGATGACATAAGTGGTAGGAGAAGGAGGAGGTGACTAGCCTGCTGGCTAGTACAGTGGTAACTCGCTGGCTTCGCATTCACGAGGTCGAAAGATCGGTTCCCGTCTAAGACCGAGAGTTTAAGCTGTTTCCTGGCAGGTACTGCTGTGGTTGGGCACCACAATGGAGGGTTGGGGCTTGCCCCGGCTGACGAATACCTATTGTATTGTAATAGAAATAAAGGTTTATTATTATTATTATTATTATTATTATTATTAATCGGTAGAGAAAGGGGGAGAGCAAACCCCCGGTTGTTGTTGGGGTTAATACTGGGTGAAGAGAAACTGAAGCAACTGGCATCATGGTGGGAAACTGCCTCAGAGGTGGTTGCTTACTTTAAAAAAAAAATATATATATATATATATATATATATATATATATATATATATATATATATATATATATATATATATATATATATATATATATATATATATATATATATATATATATATATATATTTATTAGTTTAATAGTAAACTACATGGTAAAGAAATATGTTATTTTTTCATATTTATAATAACGATGACAAAGCTATAAACTCCATTGCATCCCAATGATATACTCCTTTCAACTCTAAGCATATCCTTAATATTTAGTATTTGCTTATATGTAAAGATTATTAATGCTGTTATTCTGGAAGATTTTTGGGAATTAAGAGTGGGTTGAGTTTGTGTGATGCAATAACTAAAACAGACTGGTCCATTGTCTGTAGATATATCAGTATGAAAAGATTAGGGAAGACTGTTTCATTTCAGTGTCTTAAGCTAATTTTTTTAATTTGTATTCCTGTGGAAGTAATTTTGATTATGATATTTTTTAAACTAGAAAGTCTTTCTTGTACATCTCTTGAAGCTAGAATTTACAATAGGTGTCAATATTAGGACTATCCTTAGATAGAGAACCCTTTTTAGTACACCTGAATTCTTGGTTCTTCAAATTAATTGTATTTGTGAGGGATTTATTGAGAGGAGATTTACTCGTTACTGTTAAATGCAGCTTTAGAATTATAATTAGGTTATTCTCCATTAAGAAAATGCCGTTTTGGATAATCCACAAGGATTTTTTTTTTTATTTGTCTAGTTGAATTCTTTATCATTTCACCCAGTTTGCTATTAAGAGATATTTTTTATTGAAATATGCAGATTTAATTATCTAAAAATACTAGAAGTGACTTGCATCAGTTTCCTGTTTGAGACAGCTCATTGCATAAAATATACTGGTTTCTTGACTATCCTTAAGTATATTCTCCTTGGACATGTACCTGTATATAGTTACAATTTTCTTCTTCTTCAGTGCTACGTTTTATAGAATTTTGTTAATTATTTTCAGTTGTGTTTTTTTCACCCCAAGTAAATATGAATTATAGATCAATATTTTAAATGCTACTTTGTGAAATATTTTTGGCAGTTGGTTAAACTTACATATGTTTTTTCAGTATATAAAAATTTAAGGGTATTCTGTATTTTAAGCATTTTTGTAAACGTTTATATAATGGCTTTGGGTAATATCATTTTCACTTTGTCATTCAACGTTTTTTCTGTATATGCATGATCTTACCAAAATGGAAAATGCACGGTACACTCTGTGCATATTGCACTCTGATTTGCAATTGGTGAAAGGTTAACAAATTATAGAGTATGAGGCACTAATTACTTTTTAAATGCTGTATTGGGCTTGAACATGTATTTTCACTGCGTGAGGAAGCCTGTCACTAATCTTTAATTGGTTCTAGTTGCTTTGTTTCCATTACTAATCAGCACATCGAAGAATCGAATGTCTTTTATTTGTACTTCAGGAACATTTTATGCACCTTTTTTCCTAATATACATGCATATGCTTTTAAGTATATTCAATATCATGTGTGATGGGCAAGGAGTTTAGCATCCATGGTCCTAGCTTGTCATAGCCAACTCAGAGGGTTAGAAGAATAGTTCCTTCATCTCTGATTTTCTTTTTTTACCTGCTACAAAGCAATTTATAGAAGGATTGGGGATGTACATGGTATGAGAATGCTCTTCTGCATCCCTTTATTTGTCCATTGTATTAAAAAAAAAAATTTAGCTCTACGTCATGTTACACTCTGTGCAAGTATCCCCTGTATTGGCAGCTCCTCATTTCTGAGTTCTCCATTTTCTTGCTGTATCTCTCTCCCTCTCTCATTGAGACTTTCATTATTACATTGATTAATAGGTTCTTATTGGGGTTGTAAAGTTGGATTGTTGTAACTCGGGAATTACCTATATATATATATATATATATATATATATATATATATATATATATATATATATATATATATATATATATATATATATATATATATATATATATATATATATATATATATATATATATATATATATATATATATATATATATATATATATATATATATATATATATATAGGTAATTCCCAAGTTACATATATATATATATATATATATATATATATATATATATATATATATATATATATATATATATATATATATATATATATATATATATATATATATATATATATATATATATATATATATATATATATATATACACACTGTCACATTTTTTAAATGTGACAATACTTCATATCGCCTGCTTCCAACCTCACATACATGGTGATGTACTTTTAATCATATTTTATAAGTATACTGCACGTACTTCTCAGCAAGATAAATATAGAAACTTAATGATTATAATTACCACAATAATGCTCGGTAAAGAAGTGTAAAGTATAAAAAAAATAATAATAATTTACTAGACC
>JAXCGZ010016448.1:0-17500 GCA_037179515.1 Halocaridina rubra
AAATAAAAATAAAAAATTTCACTCTGTTCTAAATACAGATGAACTTGATGAGGCTGATAACTACTATTGGAATAACACCAAGAAGGACCAATGTCCTTTGAGCATTTAATTCGAGGGGCATTGTAATGTCAAATTTATTTTGAGTGAAGACGGCTGTACATTCGGCAAGGACAAGGACAAAGCCAGATTGAACATTTATCGCTTTATAGACAATAATATTACTTATGCATAGGCATACAAATACGTCATTACGACGTTGGGATGGTTCCACAGTGGGATCAGGGTCCTTAATCCGGACTGGGCCCATTATTTATTCATTTAAGAGTAGAATAACCTCAATACTGCAACAGATAATAATCTCGTATATTTAATTGATTTAGAAGGATTTATAAAAAAATATATATTTACTAATAATATTTCGAGATATATGTATATGTCGATGAAACCGAATAGAAAGTTCGAAAAAATATAAATAAAAAATAATCCTTTTACCTATTCCGGGTAAAAGTGACCGCAAGGAGGACCTCTATGAGCGATAACGATCTACTTAATTGGGTAATTAAAAAAAAATCAGTGTTAACTAATAGTTACCAAACGAATTTTCCTCAAAATTTCGCTAAAGGACACCTAGGTTAACAAACCACTAGGTCAAAAGCAACGTGATTTTATTGAGTTTTTAGGTTTAAATTTAATCTGCACAAGTATTATTAACATAAAAAAGAGATTATCATGACCAAAAAAAAAAAACTTCTTGCATTTGAAAATAACACTAACTTATTCAAAATTAAAATGAAATTTTAGATAGAGAAATGGAGTAAACATGCTGGCAAATTTGTAAGGGCAGCATATGCTTTCTTAGCAAATGTAATAAGCTTGCTGTGTTTTGTGTTGCAAATACCACTGTGCTCTTTCAGTATAAGATGAAAGTTTTCCATGCTGCCCTTACTGCTTCTCTGCTGTATAGTTCGGAGAGTTGGTTAACGTCTAATGTAAAATGCATAGAACAATTATATAATAAATTAGTCAAGTGTCTGTTGGGTGTAAGAAGCACTACTCCATCTTCCTTATGTTTGGTTGAAGTGGGAATAAACACCAGTCATAATGAAATCATTAAGAAAAGAAAAACATTTTTGAGGTCAAGATTTAATAACATAAATCACGATGAACTATTTCATTTGGTATTTGACCTGTGCAGGAGAGAGACTACACCATGGAGCGCATGGAGCAACTAAAACAACAGATACGCTGTAAGCCAGACAGTGCTAGTAAGTTTGTTAATTACCGATCTGAGCTGAACTCTGGTCTTGATGTGTATAAGATATACAAAAAGAGTGTATATATACCTGACTACTTTAAGAGTATCTTTTACCAGATTGAGATCAATGTCTCACAACTTAAAGATAGAGACAGGAAGGTGGAGTAGGTTACCCAGAGAGGCTAGAGTATGTAGTTGTAATAGTATTGTAGTACAAGATGAATGTCACGCTTTGCTGGAGTGCCCTTTATCACAACTTATTCCTGAAGCTTATAATCAATTAGATTTTACTTCTTTGGATAATTTGCTGAATGAAGATTTTCATTTAGTAGGTTTATGTAAATATGTGAATGAGGTTTTAAAATTATTTTCAGGATGTTGAATGTAATATTAAATAATGGTGTATGAGATAACTTGTATTAAGTTGAATATATTGTAATGTTTTTCTTAATGGACAAATAAATGGTGATATTGTTGGTATCTTCATGTTTTTTATTATTTATTTTTATTGTCTTTGTAATTCAATGTATTGTAAAAAAAAAAAAAAAGGTAATTCTTGTTTGTCAATAAACTACTACTACTAAGGGTAGCCTTCAGGCACATGGACAAGGAAATGTTCAGAAATATTTGTGTAACCTATGTGAGGCCAAAGCTTGAATATGCAGCCCCCTTTTCGAATCCGCACTTGAAAAAACACGTAACTAAGCTTGAAAAAAAATCAAAGACATGCCACGAAACTGGTGCCAGAAATGCGCGATCTCAGTTATGATGAGAGGCTGGGGGAAGTAGACTTACCATTACTCGAAGCTAAAAGATTGAGGGGGGGATATGGGGACAGTCTTTAAATTCCTTCATGGTTATGATAGAGTGGATAGGGATCGATATTTTGATATGGCTGGCTCTAGAACTAGAGGTCATAGTTTGAAGCTTCGTAAGAAAACTTCTTTGCAGGATGTAAGGAAGTACTTTTTTAGTGTAAGAGTAGTTGATAATTGGAATTGGCTAAGCGAGGAGGTAGTTAATGCTAAATCAATCCATAGTTTTAACGGCAGGTATGGCAAGTATCACTAAGTACAAAATGGAACCGATCATGAGACGGGAAGCTACGAGCTTTGGGTTCTTTCCCGTAAGCACAATTAGGTAATCACGGGGGGGAGAGAGAGAGAGAGAGAGAGAGAGAGAGAGAGAGAGAGAGAGAGAGAGAGAGAGAGAGAGCGAACCTCATCTACTCTGAAATTTTCTGTTGCCAAGGAACAGCTATCCGAGGTGACAATGAACTAATGCCAAACCTTATTAAAGTAAGTAGGGAGGCAGCTTCTGAGCTAAAGGGAGGCACCATGACATACTTTATATAAAGCGCATAAATTTTTAAATACAATCTTGTGTCACGATTAGTCCCCATTCGAAAGGGGGTGAACCAAGACGTGATGGAGTCTAGAGGCCTTTACTAATGCCCTGTGACATTCCAAAGTTATCTTCATCATTAGTACAGGATAGGAAATGGAGGAGGAAAATAATTGACGGTGCCATCACGGAAGAGGGGAGAAATAAAATGGGAAGATTTGGAAGGAAAGGAAATAGAGAGGGGCAGATCCTCCTGTAATTGTGTACCCAAACAGTGAATGATGAGCGTTATTTTAGCAATCTTTTCCATCTGTTGGAGGATCAAACTTGCATCAGTCTGGCTCGTTACTTCCCAACTCATGCACTTTACTGCTGAGCGGCCATGCCCTCAATATCCTGCATATCAATAAATAGCGTCCCAAAAAACTTTTAGGAGCACAGGAATGCTCTTACAATAGAAAGGGCATGCAAGGGCAGAGTTCCTCCTCCCCCAGCATTCGGGATATAACGTTTATACAGCAGTTACAACAGAAGAGATGGCTCTTTTTGTTACCTATGATAGGCAGAGAATTCATAGGTACATTTTTCACCCTTCATATATAGGTATATTTTGCTTATATTTTTTTCTATGTCTTTTTTTTCTTATAATGAAATATTCTTAGCTCTGTCACTCTCACAATAAAAATATACCAAGATCAAACTGGAGTTTCAACATAGTGTGGCTATGCACGCAATTGCATGGTAAATAAGATCTTTGTCATGTACGGTCTCTATTTCGATATGCCATTGTTTAGTTTTAGCCAAGAATGTAAGCAAGCATATCTTAAACTGCAACTAGAGTTATTATTATGATATGATTTATTATAACCTAATGAGGACATGATATGTACAAGGGGTCCTCGGTTTACAGTGTCCTCGATTTATGATGTTTCCTGGTTATGCTGCATCTCCCATAAATTATTTTGCTTCTTTAATTATAATATTTGGCATGTATTATGTCTCACAAGTGTAAAGCAGATTCTTCAGATGGCAGTACTTTGAAGAATAGGAAAGCAATCACCATGGAAGTGAAAATAGAGATAGTGAAACTCGGAAAAGGGAGAAATTCTACCACTGCATTAGCATAGGTGGGTGATGTTCTTATTTAGGTGTGTTCCAGCGTATGCTGAAAATCGGGTTATGACACATCTTGAGGAACGGAACTGCGACGTAACTCGAGGACCTCATTTATATCATAATTGTAGAAGAGAAAACAAAAGGCCAGTAAGACTAAAAGTATAGTAATTTATTACTTATGATTTGTAATCATACATTAAGAATTACAAATACTGAAGAAGAGTGTTCAGATTAAATGAAAAAAAAATATATATATATATACCTGCAGCTATCTATCTGAAATAACAAAATCGTCTTTAAACACAAAATCTTCGTATTTTTACTTGTGCTAAATTAGCTATTTGTATCATTTTGTACAAAAAATAATGCAATTTTTTTTATTTGGGTCTAGACATATGTCTACCTACATTATTGAATTTTAGTTATGGTACCTGAAAAACAGATATATTGTAAGTGAGCAGATGTCTCCTGTAATATTAACTAATAACACTTTTAATCTGCGAAAAGTAGCTCCTGTCTAATGCATTAATAACCCTTTCAAAATGTGAATAACAGCTTGTCTAAGTCATTAATAACTTTCAGATCGCAAATAACAGCTCCTGTCTAATTCACTAATAACAGATTTAAATTGAGATTGACAGATCCTGTTTATTTCACCAATAACACTTTCGATTATGAATAACAGCTCCGTTTTAATTAATTAATAGCCCACTCAAAATTATGAATTACAGCTCCTGTCTACTTCATTAATAACCTTTTTACAAATACGAATAACATCTTAAATGCGGAAAAAATTCTTTTATCTACAGTCCTATAACCAATATTAATTTTATTTTTAAGATCTTAAGAGTATGATAAAGAATGACATGAAATAATTATAAATAAACAAAAAAAAGCAACAAGAGTATGAAGCACTGAAATAATATTATAATTTAAGATGAATGTTAAAAGTATTGACAAAAAAAAGATGGAGTCATGTGCTAAATTACATTTCATATTTTTATGCACAATGCACTTGATCTTCCCAAAGAGCAAAGTATTATACCAGCCTTATGGTATTTATGGCCATTCCAGATATCTGAACAGAAAAACAATACTACTGGTAGAAAAAACACATAATTAAAATATTATACGAGAAACTAGTGTGTAATTAATATCAATTACTACTAATTACCATTGTTGTTCCCTGAGCTGCCAGGCCGAACAACCCCGAGTTGCTAAGGAAGATTACAGCCGATCCTGAGCTTTCCCCCAGAGCTCTCAGGGAGTGTACAAAGTGCTGGTGGCATATATGGTTGTGTGCGGCACAGTCTACCATCATGTGTTTCCTGGGTTGCTACCAATGTCTCCAGCTAAAAAAGGTTTGAGAGATATGAACGCTGGAAAATCAATTCGCGGTGAGTAAAAAAGAAAAAAAAAGTTGTGTTGTGCTGAGAGATGAGGTAATCGCCCAGGTGACCAAAGCCTGTCCAAGGTTCTTGTGATCCATGCGGAGCAAGGCTTGGTTGTGGTAGTTTGGTCACTTTTGCTGTTCCTCTTCTGAGTTGCAGCTCCAGAGGGTGGACCAACAACAGAAACGTTGCCACTCCAGGTTCAATATTTATTGTTATATTACTTTGTCTCTGCTATTCAAAGTCTTGAAGAACTATAACCAAAGATCAATTTATATATCCTTCAAGATGTACAAACAAATCAAAGTGATGTGTATACCCCTCATAATATACTCTATTTAATGTCACATACGTCTGCAATTACTCAGCCATCTAAACAAGGTTTTCAATGGCATGTAATACAGATTTTGAAAGACAAAAAATAATCAGAACGAAGAGTGGAGATAAAAAAATAAATTGTTAGGAAAACGGTGGTATCGCCTCATGAACACATACTGCGAGAAATTAAAATCTTCCTCTCATAATGTACAGAGAATTTAGCTCTATGCTGAATGGGTGAAAATTGATAAACAGCACTTGTGCAATGACAACTTCCCTATCTGTTGCATAAACCATAAAATAATACTGAATGGTCTTAAATGCCAAATAATCTGAAAAATTTCAATATTTCATAAAGTACAGCATATGTATATTATGAGGGAATACCATATGGCTTAAATAGTGAGAAGTCCTATTCACAGAACAAAATATCTGGATTCATATTCCAATTATCAGAGCAGACATTTTTAATTGCGTAGCTTCGAATGCATACATTTTATTGAAACGCTATTGGTAGGTTAACTGCTATAAACCTCTTTCAAATCATGAAGTTGAATTCAGTGTAAAATCTTCAATTCCACAATGACTTTATAAAGCAGAAAGGGAGAAAAATCAAAATTAGAGTATACAGGAAAATCATAAGGAGTTTGCAATAGTCTTCTCCTAAAAGAAAATCCTGTAGAGAACAGGACATTGTAGCTATAGACATATACAATAGACAGAACAATATAGTCAACAAAAGTAACTGCAGTTGGAATATCAAAAATATTTTCTGAGTAGATGACCATTTGCTCAGTGAAATTATGCGATACCTGAATGTCTTTGAGTGTTGTTCAAATTCTTTTTTATTCATCTTATAAGATTGTTCAGAGAAACTCTAACCAAATTATTATAAAATAAACCTAAATTGTTGTTTTTTAATACTGCAGAGATACATTGCATATTTAACAGAATTAAGAAATACGGATTTAAGGTACTATCAAGTAGTTTGCTTAATAAAACTCAGCATTTTCTGAGTTCATAATTTTATAACTATTGGAAAAATGCAGGCGCTAAATACTAAAAGATTTTTTACAGAAAGCTTTTAGCATACCAAGGGACAGGGGGAGCTCTGATCTCATCACTACATTTGTGTTTTAAATTTCTTTCATCTGAAATCACTTTTTTTACAAGAGAATACATAACTAACAGCAGCTGCGAAGTACTTTATATAAAGCAAATATAAAAAAATCAACTGCATTATCACAATATTTTTATATGAAATTTGGAATATACAAGTAACACCTAGTCAGAAATGTTCTGAGTATCAGACTAAGAACTATTCCAATCGTTAGTCACATATTCCATGTTTCACTACCTACAATTTTTGTCCTACATACAGTTTATTAAGGTATAAAGCAAAACTGAAGACATTCACCTAATGCTTTACAATTTGTACAGTAAATTACTTCTACGGTAATATAAACGATAATTCTTATCTGGCGTATATAAATGGAACGTTGCTCACGTGTTATACTGCATTGCTTTTCTTCTGCAGTACGCAGTGAGCTGCACATACACAATGACGGTATAGACAGGCTCCTTCTGCAGTCCACATATCGGAACTTGGGGCCTTCTGGGTTTCAAAATGAAGCAGATGTCATTGACTTGAGAAGGTTTTGTAGAGGCAGATATATACATAAACAGCATTCAACAACAGCACTACGACATGTAAATCCTCACTAGCGTCTCACCAAAACTACAACTGTGTTTGTGTAGGAAAAGGATTGTCCCATATACTATTATGGCACTCAAACCTATATTATCTCCTTACTGTACTTCAATATCCATCTTTATGCTATCATTTTACCATAAAAGGCAGCTCTATATAGCATTCAAGAGTATGCATAACGATTTCCAAAACCCAAGTTACAGTACATTTGCACTGAATCTTCAACTTTGTACACGAACCCAGTATTCGAAAACAATATTGAGAATATATTTAAAGTAACAAGTCTTGTGGGAATGTATAGCTCACCCATATGTCTCTTCGTATAGTTTGTCACATACTTTCTAATGTGATATCTTACTGACTTCCATACAGACTATGTTAAACTGACATGTATCACTGTGAGAAAATGTGAGACAATGTGCACTGCAGAGTCAAGTCACCAAAAAAATAAATAAATAAATTGCTGTGCCTACCAGGACCAAACAGAATTTAATTTTTTTCACATTATATTTCCAATAAATATTTTATCATGGCTATTTAAAATTATCTTCAAAGCAATATCGTCCTCTGATTCACTGAATAAAATTTCAACACTTTTTCAATGGCTGCAAACCAATTGGAACACTTCGAAAACTTGCTTCCATTATTAACAATAATGCAAATTATTCTCTCATAAGCTTCAAGTGATAATTTGCAGAGGTATAAGCAGCTCAATTCCAGGTATATGGTACAGTTGTAACAGATACTAATCATCAGAATAGCATTCAGTTAGAGATTTGCTATTCATTATAAATAAAATCAAGTTATTTAATTTCCTTACTGGCACAACTAGAGACAAAAAATTACAATCAACCACGTCTGAAAAATGTTGGCAAAGATGCACATCTAAAATTGCTGTAAACAAATATATATCTTATTTAAGGGAAAAAATTACAAGACTAAATTTAATACCCTGTTTGAAATCTGGACAAATTACAAGAATAGTTTAAAATACCTCTAAGGGCACCTGCAGACCTGACTGAAAGTCAATATGAGTTTGTAATGAGTTTTTTTTATACTTAATATCCAGGAGTTTTACTATTGGGGTGACTCATTCTTGCTGATATACATAGTGATTTTTTTAAAGCAACTGATAACACTGAACAAACTATTCATATGGCAAAATTGAATGGACGATCCTAAATTCCTAGTAACACTGCAATAACTAAGAAGTCTTCACATGTTAAATTAGCATAACAGAAATGATGAAACCTCCCAAGACATGCTTTGTGTTCCTCAGAGACCATAAACGCTCAGTGCCTTCAACAAGTTGACAAAATCATGGTGTGTCTGGATTCTCCAAAATGGGAAATCAAGCTGGAAAAAAGGTAAAAATATACATTAATATATATACTCCTATCAAATATGTAATAGTGATCCTCATTTTATTTTACTAGTAGTTCCTAATATGGGGGTGGACACAGACAAAGCGTGGCTGAGGAATTAAGATAGAATGTCCTCCCTAGCACCCCACAGTGGGCTTGATTGTGGGTCTGCCAACTCCTGAGTTAAGCACTCGAAATGCTTGAGCACCTTTTTTTCTACATATTCAACGTCTATCAAATATAAAACACAAATTAAAATATAAAGTACATGAATATCACCTACTCTTTGCTTCTTAATATGACACAATTATGGTATTTAATGCAATAGTAACAGGACTTATCCTTTAGGTCAATGAGACAGCTGAACTCAAATTAATTTCAGAGAAAGTCCACTGTCCATATTCTCTGAAGTTATGTAATATTTCTTTTACATATGTCGGTTAGCTTGTGTAACTGTAATGTTCATAGCTATGGTTCTGAGGTTTACTCAAATATTTTGACTGAGATATTGATAAGGTTACCAAATTTTACGCATCAGAACTGTAACAGATAAGTAACACTACCGCTTTCGCAGCTGTTTCTTCATCGCGACCATCTCCTACAACGACGTAGACAGGTTTCCTTCCAAAGCGAGAGGCAATGCGTTCAAAACAGCTCTCTTTACCTGAAAATAAATGAGACTATATACTAGAGTGTCAAAAATACACATGCCTGTATAATGCACCAAGTACCACTCAAGTATGCAAATCTTCAGTCAGTGACACCAACTCATGCAATGGTACATTAACCCAGGGGAATCTGTGGCTTGTTTATATACTGAAGCACTGCCTTGGTCCTGTTCACTCTTTACATCATGAAGTCTTCATATGACCTTAACATACAACAGCAGGAAACACTGGCATGCCATAGCAAGCATTCGGGCACCCATTTTGTTTAGAAACAAGCCCGAGAAATTTGAACGCAATTTTGATGTCAACTGGGGTTTAGTGTGTATGTCTGCGAGATGATATTATCCATTTTGTTCTCTTTGTTATTTACAGCCACCATGTGTCTCTGGAGGAAGCAGTCATTATATACAAAAAACAAACAAACAGGAGAATACTGAAAACTACAGATTAAGTAGTAGTAACACCAAAAATTTAATATGAAGAGAATGTGTTGCAAACAAAGTTATTATTAAATTATGATAAGATTAATTAATCTCCACTCTTTCACTGTTCTAATAGCAGTAATTGAACTATAGTTCTCAGCGCCTTCTACCCATATCCTATACATAAAAATAAGAAAGAAGAAATGAATCAGAGCAATATACAGGGGGTCCTCGACCTATGATGTTTCATGGTTACGATGAATCGCCCATAAATTATTAAGAAATCCTTGTTTCGACCTTCATGGTTTGCATCGTAATAATGGACTTTGGGTGGGAACAGTTGGTTAAGCGTGACAGAAGTATATTTCATCACGAGGCATTAGATTGAAGAAGATGCGTCGCTCAGTTCCCGTTCATACGCCATCTTTGCTATTGTGCTTATTTACTCTTTGGTTTGCTTTGCTTTTTTTTTTTTTTTAATAATTTCTGACCAGCACTATGTCTCCCTAGCTTAAAGCAGATTCTTCTAATGGCAGTGCTTCAAAGAAAAGGAAAGTCATCACCATGGAAATGAAATTAGAGATTTCAGGAAAGGGAGAAACTGCTACCAACATTGGCCGGTTACTAGGGTTTAAGCTGTTCGACAGTGGTGACGATTATCAAGAATAAAGATCACATCCTTGAACATGTGATAGGTCCTGCTCCTATGAAGTCCACTGTGATTACTAAGCAGCACAGTGGCCTGATGATTGTGATGGAAAGTTTATTGGCGCTTTGGCTAAATGACCAGCAACAACAGCATATCCCTCCATTGCAACGCCCTTTCCAGTGTGCAAGCCAACCAGGAGTCAAGGTAAGGAATTATTCTTTTTTAGTAACTGCTTCATATCATTATTTTGTATTTATGTCCTCCATGTGTTTTTTAATCCTAGTTATGTTTTCATATGTCATAGAAATGTTGTGTTTTTATGTCTTAGATTATGAACGTTACTACTGCGTTAGCATAGGTGGGTGACATAGGTGCTTATGTAGGTGTTCCGACTTACGTGGAAAAATGGGTTATGACACATTTTGAGGAATGGAACTGTGTCGAAGGCCGAATACACCCTGCGTATGCATGTGTATATATATTATTATTATTATTATTATTATATATTATTATTATTATTATTATTATTATTATTATTATTATTATTATCATTATTTTCTCATCTTAAAGTCTGCTTACTTATTTATTTCTTTGTTTATTTGCTTACCGTAATTGCAATTTTAGATGTTATATCTTTGTATTATTTAAGGCTTTACAGAAATAACTAGAGAACTGGAAATATATTTACTTAATATAATTTAATTTATGAGAATGAGTCCAAAGAACAGCCAAACTAGAATCTTTACACTCAAACTTACAGCAACTATGCACACTTACTCAATACTCTCTGAGTGATCAGATAGTCAAAAGGAGAGGAAAGGCCCTATGATCTCTTATATCTTGAAAAATAGATACTGAAAAAATTTTCATCATCAATATATAGCTGTCACTCATCTTACACACTTTTAAGTAGTGCAGTTTTGTATATATGTGGTCGGAATATATAAAAAAAAAAAAAATCATAAAATATTTACCCAAAAAATATTTTATGACATCTACAGTCCTGGTTTACTTAAATTCAAATTATATATGGCAAAGCTTAAGTACAGTACATTGATCTGGGCTTTAAGTCAAAAGTATACAGGAGGTTGGGAATAGCTTATAAGCTAAGTAGAGACACAGTAGTACAAGGGTTTTGACTATAGCTGAGCTTGTGACTTTAATGTGAAGAGGTGGAACCAATTAACAACTTAAGATGAGAAACAACTGTAATTCCTGACTACCAGAATCTGTACTTCAACAAAACCAATTCAAAATTCCTATTCGCTAGAGTAATCTGGTTTTGAACCTATTACAAGTAGTTCATATCTGTCCCTTGATGCATTTTGTAATTATATAAATGAAATTTATCATCGTCACCGTGGAAATATAAAATACAGTACTCACCAACTTTTGTAGCCGAGTAAATATTTTCTATTGGAAAGACTGAGCCGAGACCATAAAGCAACACCTTCGCCAGAGCTGGCACAAGTTGGGTTGTTGTCACGAGGACGTTGACACAATTAGGCCGGGATGCAATGAGCTGGAGACATTTCAGTGACTCTGTTAGCCACTGGTCTGTCAGAGTTTCGATATCTTGACGTACTCTGTGCCATTTTTCTCTATTCTCAGGATCTAGTAAACCTGGAATGAGGAGAGGAACATAAGGAAAAGAAATCACGAGGTAACAGGTGTATATAAGGAAAAAAAATCACAAGGTAAGGGGTGTATATATGGAGAAATATCACAAGGTAAGGGGTGTATATAAGGAAAAATCCAAAGGTAAGGTGGGCACAGAAGGTAAAAACTAGTAAGTTAGGGATGCAACAATCAAATAATCACACAGTAAGGAGTGTACATAAGAAAACAAATCACGAAGTATGGGGCTTACAAAAGGAAAAACTCTCAAGGTAAGAGGTTTACATAAGTAGAAAAATCAAAAGGAAGAGGGTTTAAATAAGGAAAAATATCACAAAGCCAGGGGCTTACTTAAGATGAAAATCACGAAGGGGCATACATGTGGGAAAAGAAATCAAAAGGTAAGGGGTTTATATAAAGAATATATCACAAGATAAGGGGTTTACATAATGAATAAATCACAAGGTAAGGGGTTTACATTGGAAAAAAAAATACATAAGGTGAGGGGTTTACATATGGAAAAATTACAAGGTAAGAAGCTTTACATAAGGAAAACAAAATCGAATAGCAAGGACTTTACAACGGGAAAAAAAAAAATCATAAGGTAAGGGGTTCACAAAAGGAAAACAAAATCAATTTGTAAGATGAATGCATAAGGAAAAAAATCACATGGTAAAGCTTTCTCTAATGTAAATGAGTTTAAGTAGACTGTACTGAATTTGCCTCATATATGCAGACTAATATGTAGATGATTCAGTAACATACTATGCATAGCGAGAATATAGACTCTGAGGAATGCAAATGACTGAGTCATGAAATCAGTAATTATGAGAGTACAACTGAAGGGTATCGATGTAAAGTCTTCCTACAGTTATGATCAGGTTCACGAGACAGACTCCTTTCTCTGCTAAGGGCTAGAACAGTACCTTTCCAGAACTTTGGTTTTGGTAAGCGTGACCATTTCTGAGTGAATATTCTTTCTAACCTTAGACCGTGGCAGGCTGCAAACCCTCATCATGACGAATCAAAGTTGTGAGCGTTACCACTCTGCCTACAGTTACGGTTCTTTTTCTATGCCTCCTTCTACACTGGTCATTCCGGTATATTTGTTAAACATATTTTACTATCCCTTCACACCTTACAGGTCACCACATTCCCCATCTCTAGTTTCTCTGTACATTCTTTCCCATTTTCTTCATGCCTGAGCTGATGAGAGCAATATTCTTTGCCTGTCCCAAGTTTACTCATTAAAGAACATGAACATGTATATATACTCACTTCCTGAGTTGTTTCTACAGCTATTGAAGAGTTCCTTAATTTTTCTGTAACGAAATGCTAGTTTTCTCATCCAGTCTACTCCTCCGCGTACTCCAGTCCCAAGACAGAGAGAGGCATTACTGTTGGCAGCACTGAAACCATCAGTGGCAAAATTGTAATTACTGCAAAAAAGAAAACTTGCTATAAATATGAAGATTACTTGAATTTATTCAGCTTTAAATTAGAGACATATTGATAAAAATGACAAGACTCAATATTTCTGTAACAAGATGCTATTCTCATCCAGTCTAACCCTCCCCATACTCCAGTCCAAGACAGAGAGAGACATTACTGTTGGCAGTACTGAAACCATAAGTGGCAAAATCGTAATTACTGCACTGCAAAAAAAAAAAAAAAAAAAGTAAACTTGTTATGAAAATGAAGATTACTTGGATTTTTTTTTCAGCTTTATATAAGCAATACATAATGATAAAAATTACAAGACATTAAAGTTCGCTAATAATCATGTTGTTGGGAGAATCTTGGCTGTATATATTTAGTACATAATTATGCCATTACTATTACTACTACTACTACAAATAAAATAAAAACAATACCAATAACAATAATGACAATATTAATAACTAACAAATTATTTCTGCGATTTTTTTCACACCGAGAAGTACAGTATAAGTAGAGACATCTTTATTGGAAGTCAACCATTTTGGTATTTATTTTATCACATGAAGAGTTCATCCGCCTTGAAACACTCCATAATCCGTAATGAATCAATACTCAACAAGTCTAGCTTTACAATGGTGAGTGCAGAAGGAAGTGCCATAATCCATGGGGAAGGCACTGTTTTTTTCTCTGCAACAGCATATAGCTGGTGGTACCAGCATATATATGCAGGTCTCTTTGGCGCTGAGAACAGCCTTTACTATATAAAAAAAAATAGCTTAGTTAACACTAAGCTAACCTAACCAAGCCAAAACAACTTAGTGCCAAAAGAGCAATGCCAAAACCGTTTAGCGATAAAAGTAGCGGCACCAAATAGCCCCATTCCATATAGAAGCATTTAAGCATACAAAAGCACAATGGATTCTGCTGGCACTTAAGCTGGGTGAATTCTTCGTCCAAAAATGATACCATTTGGTGCAAAAACAAAAAAACAAAAAAATTCTGTACGATAAGTTGGCACTCACTTCTGTCTAGGTGGAATATGATGATGATGATGAAAATAATGATAATAAGAGAGTAATAATAATAGTACCTGAGGTCCTGTCCATTATCATCAGAAGAAACATCATCTATATGGACTTGATCACATTCCTGAAAGAAATTAATATTCTTATATATATATATATATATATATATATATATATATATATATATATATATATATATATATATATATATATATATATATATATATATATATATATATATATATATATATATATATATATATAAACACGTGACACACAGGTGAATAGAGGTTAGTTACGAAGAAAAAATGAAACGACAAAGAACTGAGATCTTTCAGACTGTATTATATAGATTATATAGAGTCTGAAAGATCTCAGTAATTTTTATACATCTTCATCTATAAAATCTTCATATATAAAGGCCATAATCCCCATAATGCAGATTCAGTGCAAAACCTTGACTCTTCAGCATATGTATCTTGTTTTTACTTCCTACCCAAGGGGTGGCAAGAATATCTCCTCTATGTTTCTCTTCATGCCGTTGGAGTGAACTAAATGGGGCGAAGTTTCTTCATGATGCCCAGGAGGTGTAAGACAACCCGATTTTTTAAAAAGTGTAAACCTAGGATGCCATATTGTTAGTTAGCTAGACACACAAATGGATTTCATAAACGCATAAGACGCGGTTCTGTGTATGGCTAGGATCCCATGTGGATCCTAGCCATACACAGAACCGCGTCAGATGCGTTTATGAAATCCACTTGTGTGTGTCTAGCTAACTAACAATATGGTATCCTGGGTTTACACTGTTTAAGAAATCGGGCCAGGGTGTAGGGCAGTTGCCATAGTTCGGTCACCAGGCTTAGAACATTATTCATTTTCCCTGTATCCTTCTGCCACTCATATGACTGAATCATGGGTGGCATTGCCTTAAGGGCTATTAAGCAGTAATAAAGTCACAGGCAAATAATTCATAAGGAAGGTTAGGTTTAGTTAGGTTAGGTTAGGTTAGACTTGCTTAGCTAAGGTTTTTCCTGTGACTTTTTGTCTATGTCTTTTTTACCTGTGACTTTTTTCACCTGGATGCCAACCTTCACATACTGTATTACAAACATAAAGTTGGAGGTGCCAAAACACTACTTTGTATTAACCCCCAACAAAGAGTCAATGTATTTGCTTTGACTCAGCCATCCCGGTTATAAGGGGGATTACAGCTCTTATATACAGATTTAGATTATTATTTCCTGAAACGATTTTGAAGTCACTTAACAGTACTGCCTGTTCAACAGAGGACATTGTATGACTTGAGGTTAAGGAAAGGGATTTATGATGGGTCCAACTGAGTGTCACAGATGACAACTAAATAGAATCTTGGAGCCAAGGTTTAACATTCTCAACCTCTATGATTAATATTCGGATCTAGTAAAGAAGAGTAACCCCAGGGTGCTCTAAGGTTATTCATATTTACATGACAAGTCACCTAACTTAACCTAATAATTTAAGGGATTACTTAATTTCATATGATGCCATGGGAGTTACTCCTCTTTGCTAGATCCTTATATTCTTGCTTTAAAATAATATAAGTACAAAAATTAAGCATACGAATTTAAAATATAAGTTAATTTTTCATAAGTTTGTATACAAAAGTTCAAACTATCTATTTCCTAGACAGTGAATTTCTTAGTGGGCTTACAGCGATAAATTGAAGCTTTCCTACCGTGTCCATTCTCTTCGATAAGCACCCCTTCTAGCCAAACCTAACCTCACTCAAATTTAAAGTTATTTAAGGGGACATAAAACGAATCTTAACCATCCGATACAAAGTTCATTGGATATTTTCCAGTAGTTTTGTACCATCACTTACCTCTAGATCATTGAAGAAAAAGTGAGTGTCAGCCAAGTCAAAAATTAGCTTCTCCATGTGATAACCCAACTGTACTGCATTTGCCGTGTCCTGAAATATGACATGACACGCGTTAGTCAAGGAATCTAAAATTACGTTACAATATATATAGAGAGGTTTGGACCATGGCACCATTCGCCGGTTGTGAAACTACAGTCTTTTGGGTCTTTTGGACTTAAATAGGACTGCCCAGGCCAGTTCGATGTTAAGTCTTCCTTTTTTTTTTTTAGGATGGGATAGGATAGAAGGGGAAAAGGGGGGAGGGGATTAAGGATATAAGGGAATTGGATGGAAAAGCACGAAAATTAAATAAAGTAAGAGAGAAAAAAGAGAGGGGCAGACCCTCGTGCTAAGTTTTGATCTGGACTTCAAATCCTGAATTGTCAAGTCTTCCTTCAGGTACGGTTCTTATTCTATGTCAACATCAACACCGAATATTTTTCCGTATTCGTTACACATCTCTTACCATCTCTTCACAATTATCAAGTCATAACACTCCCCATCTGTTTATCTTTATGTTTTCTTCGCGCCTAGACCCAATAAGCGCAGTTTTTTTTTCCGTTCTGGTGTCACAATCATTAATATATATATATATATATATATATATATATATATATATATATATATATATATATATATATATATATATATATATATATATATATATATATATATATATATATATATATATATATATATATATATATATATATATATATATATATATATATATATATATATATATATATATATATATATATATATATATATATATATATATATATATATTTGACAACATACATCAAATAAGCAAATAAAATCATCTGTAGGACACCGTCACACATAAAGAGGAAGTTTATGGAGACAAAAAATATTCAAAATGACATGTCTATTGATACCTGCAGAGAGGTTACCACAATAAAAAAAAAGACAAAATAAAAGAAAAGTGCTTAAGGTTCCATTAAACTAGATAGATTCTCACCCCTCTATCAGCTGTTCCTTGCAAAGCATTTTGAAGATTATTTACGCGTTTAAAATTGTATTGCTTCTCCAAGTGTATTTTGCTGGAGAGGAGAGAGAGAGAGAGAGAGAGAGAGAGAGAGAGAGAGAGAGAGAGAGAGAGAGAGAGAGAGAGAGAGAGAGAGAGAGAGAGAGAGAGAGAGAGAGATTTTTTTTTTTTTATTTATTCAGATAACTGTACATGGGGACTTGTGCACATGGGCACTCCCAGTCATATTGCAGTTGATAACATTACAATCTATGTGGTTATGTATAAA
>JAXCGZ010016449.1:0-18946 GCA_037179515.1 Halocaridina rubra
ACACCAACTAGGTAAATATTCGAGGGAAGGAAAGCCGAGACCAACAAAAGTAACCTTTGAGAGAGGGGAAACATGTAGGGAAATATTGTTGAGAAAAAAAAGTCCAAAAGACCTTCAAGAATTCAAAGAAGTGTTCATTAGATGATACAAAACACAGGAAGAGATGGGAAAGATAAAAAACTTGTTGCAAGAGGCAAGAAGGTTAAATGATGAAAGAAATGAAGAAGAGAAGAAAAATTTTTGTTACAGAGTTCTTCCAGACAAAGGGGAGATAAAGAAGATAATGACAGAAGATCAGGGGATGGGACCTCATTAAGATTGTTATAAACAAATGCTGATGGATTAGCTGGTAAGGCAGTAGAATTAAAAGATAGGATTCACAACAGTAAGGCAGATATAGTAGCAATTACAGAGACTAAGTTGAGTGAGGACATAAACAGTGTCACAGTTTTTCCTAAGGGCTTCAGAATACTAAGGGTTGAAAGATCTGAGAGGACTGGTGGAGGGATAGCACTGCTCATAAGTGAAAGGATTCAAGTTGAAGAAATAAACTTGGCTATAGAAAGTGAGTTCAAGGAATTTCTTGTTGCTCGCATAAATACTGGGTCAGAGAGCATTATAATAACTGTTGTATACAACCCACCAAGGAACCAAAATAGGCTTGAAGTTTATGAGGAAAGTCATATAGGTACTATTGAAGTCATAAACTCAGTTGTTAACATGGCACGGGAAAAAAATGTAGGAGTTTTATTATG
This sequence comes from Halocaridina rubra, assembly GCA_037179515.1. Taxonomy (NCBI): domain Eukaryota; kingdom Metazoa; phylum Arthropoda; class Malacostraca; order Decapoda; family Atyidae; genus Halocaridina; species Halocaridina rubra. The sequence goes on from JAXCGZ010016449.1 coordinate 756, forward strand.
GGAGACTTTAATCATAAAGAGATAGATTGGATAAATCTTGACCCACACAGTGGTGAGGACTCATTCGGGGCAAGATTCCTAGATTGCGTACAAGGGAATTTCCTACACCAACATGTAATGGAACCAACAAGGGCCAGGGGTGGGGATGAGCCATCACTACTTGATCTAGTGTTCACAGATAATGTGTTGGATATTGAAAAAAATTGAGTATGAACCACCAATTGGAAAGAGTGACCACTGTGTGTTGTTGATGGAGTATATCATTGAAGATATTCTTCCTGAGAGTAGAGGCACTGAGGACATGAGGAGGAACTATCCAAAAGGAGATTACATCAAAATGAATGAGCTTTTTGCAGTTATTGACTGGAGAACCTTATTTTACAACAAATCTGTACAAGAAATGTATGACATCTTTTGTGAGAAATATGGGAAGATAGTAGATTGCTGCATACCTGTCACCAAAGTAGGTGTAATTCATGCCAGAGAGAAATGGTTCGATAATGGGTGTAAAAGAGCTAAGGAGTGGAGAGACAAATGCTGGAAAAGGTATAGGAGGAGAAAAAACATAAATGCCTGGCAAACCTACAAAAGAGCAAGAAATGACTACCTAAGTAAGAGGAGAGAGGCAGAGAGAGATTATGAGAGGGACATCACCAGGAAGGCTAAGGAAAATCCCAAGCTTTTCCACAGCTTTATCAGAGGAAAACTGAAGGTAAAAGAACAGGTTTTAAGGCTAAAGAGAGCGGATGGAAGCATCACTGAGACGGATGAAGAGATCTGCAAAGAATTGAACAAGGAGTTTCAGTCAGTATTTACAGTAGAAAATACCCCACCCCCTCAGATTGCAGTGATAGAAGCTCAAGGGCCGGTATTAGAGAACATCAACCTTACAGCCACAGAGGTATGCAAAGCGCTGATGGATTTAGATGTTCATAAAGCTACAGGTTCTGATGACATATCCCCTCATGTGCTTAAAAAATGCGCAAACACAATATCAGTGGCACTAAGTATCATATTTAAGGAGTCACTGGAGTCGGGGGAGATTCCAAGTTGCTGGAAACAAGCAAATGTGATACCTATCTTCAAAAAGGGAAGGAGGGATACGGCTCTGAACTATAGACCTGTTTCCTTGACCAGCATAGTTTGCAAAGTTATGGAGAAACTACTAAGGAAACATATCTCTCTTCACTTGGAATCCTTCAACTTTTTGTCAGTAGGCAACATGGCTTCAGAGAAGGTAGATCAACAGTAACAAACTTATTAGAATTTTATGATGAGGTAAGCCAAATCTTACAGGAAAGAGAGGGCTGGGCAGATTGCATATTCCTAGACTTCCAGAAAGCGTTTGACACTGTTCCACATGGGAGACTTATTAGGAAGCTGCAATCAATGGCTAGAATAGGTGGAAATGTTTTGGAATGGATAAAAACTTACTTAGAAGGAAGGGAACAGAGGGTTAGAGTAAGACACTCAGTGTCTGAATGGAGAAGAGTTAGTAGTGGAGTTCCACAGGGTTCAGTTTTAGGGCCACTTTTGTTCCTTATATATGTAAATGACCTACCAGAGTCTGTAAATTCATTCATGAATATGTTTGCAGATGATGCAAAGATTGTGAAGAAAGTAAAAAACGAGAACAATGGTAGAGAACTTCAGGAGGATCTAAATAATCTGCATGAGTGGTCAGAAAAGTGGCTAATGAAATTCAATACTTCAAAATGTAAGGTAATGAGAATGGGTACAAGTGCAAGAAGGCCCAAGCTTGACTACTCGGTGGCTGGAGTACAACTTCAAGAGACAGAAAATGAGAGAGATCTAGGAGTAAACATACTGGCAGATTTGTCTCCTGAAATACATATAAATGGCATAGTAAGGGCAGCATATGCATTCTTATCAAATGTAAGGGTAGCCTTCAGGCACATGGATAAGGAAATGTTCAGAAATATTTATGTAACCTATGTGAGGCCAAAACTCGAATATGCAGCCCCCTTTTGGAATCCGCACTTGAAAAAGCACATAGCTAAGCTTGAAAAAGTTCAAAGAAATGCCACGAAACTGGTGCCAAAAATACGCAATCTCAGTTATGATGAGAGACTGAGGGAATTAGACTTACCATCACTCGAAGCTAGAAGAGTGAGGGGGGATATGGTGACAGTCTTTAAATTCCTTCATGGTTATGATAGAGTGGATAGGGATCGATATTTTGATATGGGTGGCTCTAGAACTAGAGGTCTTAGTTTGAAGCTTGGTAAGAAAACTTCTTCGCAGGATATAAGGAAATACTTTTTCAGTGTAAGAGTAGTTGATAATTGGAATTGGCTAAGCGAGGAGGTAGTTAATGCTATCTCAATCCATAGTTTTAATTACAGGTATGATAAGTATCACTAAGTATAAAATGGAAGCAATCAGGAGACGGGAAGATACGAGCATTGGGCTCTTTCCCGTAAACACAATTAGGTAATCACAATTAGGTAATCACACACACAGAAAAGAGATAAACTGAGTCACTAGATAGCATTTATATGGAGATATAAAAATTCTGTGTGAAGCTTAATTTAAAGTTTTTCTCTTTTTTTTTTCCTCTTTCTCGTCTTATTTCTATATTCTGTGAGAGGGAGAACATAAAAATGACGCCATCTCTGTCCCAAACCTCTCCCATCCATGGGTCGGTAAGAGGGGTAGCCATTAGGAGACTTAAACAGAAAATCAAGAATTTAGAAGCAATAGTTATAAGCCTTGATGATAAAATTCGGAATATGGATGGAGAAATGAAAGAGAATGAAACACTCAGAGAGCAAATAAGATCTTTGGAGGAAGCAAATAAAGCACAAGGGCAGGAGAGAAAGGAACTAGAAAAAAGAATAAAGAAGCTGGAAGGGGAAAAGAGTCAACTAGAATCTAGAATTTCTAAACAAGAAGATAAAAACAAACAGCTGAATGACAACCTAAAGGAATTAGATGTTAGTTCACTGCTCTCTTCTGAGAGAGACTAGATTGCTGCTTGGAATGTCCAGATTAAGGAAAACATTGAACAGTTCAGAAAAGAGTTCCAGGAGCTGAATATGGAAAATGATGCCATGAAAACTTCCTTTGCTGATGCACTAAAGGGGAATGTGACAGTAAAAGAGGCTGTAATGTGGTGGCACTGGAAAACATACAAACAGTTGACTATAAAGAGACAGTAATCGAAAAAATGAAAGACGTTGTGATAGAAAGGGAAAACCCACTCATCAGACAGGCACTTGATAAGGAGAAGACAGTGGTAATCTCAGGCATAAGCGAGTCCCAGGAACCAACATGGCAGGGGAGACTTGAAGAAAATAAAGCTAGGGTTGTAGACCTGATAAGAAAGCTTGGAGTAGTTTGTGGTCCTGAGGATATTGTAAACATACACCAACTAGGTAAATATTCGAGGGAAGGAAAGCCGAGACCAACAAAAGTAACCTTTGAGAGAGGGGAAACATGTAGGGAAATATTGTTGAGAAAAAAAAGTCCAAAAGACCTTCAAGAATTCAAAGAAGTGTTCATTAGATGATACAGAACACAGGAAGAGATGGGAAAGATAAAAAACTTGTTGCAAGAGGCAAGAAGGTTAAATGATGAAAGAAATGAAGAAGAGAAGAAAAATTTTTGTTACAGAGTTCTTCCAGACAAAGGGGAGATAAAGAAGATAATGACAGAAGATCAGGGGATGGGACCTCATTAAGATTGTTATAAACAAATGCTGATGGATTAGCTGGTAAGGCAGTAGAATTAAAAGATAGGATTCACAACAGTAAGGCAGATATAGTAGCAATTACAGAGACTAAGTTGAGTGAGGACATAAACAGTGTCACAGTTTTTCCTAAGGGCTTCAGAATACTAAGGGTTGAAAGACCTGAGAGGACTGGTGGAGGGATAGCACTGCTCATAAGTGAAAGGATTCAAGTTGAAGAAATAAACTTGGCTATAGAAAGTGAGTTCAAGGAATTTCTTGTTGCTCGCATAAATACTGGGTCAGAGAGCATTATAATAACTGTTGTATACAACCCACCAAGGAACCAAAATAGGCTTGAAGATTATGAGGAAAGTCATATAGGTACTATTGAAGTCATAAACTCAGTTGTTAACATGGCACGGGAAAAAAAATGTAGGAGTTTTATTATGGGAGACTTTAATCATAAAGAGATAGATTGGATAAATCTTGACCCACACAGTGGTGAGGACTCATTCGGGGCAAGATTCCTAGATTGCGTACAAGGGAATTTCCTACACCAACATGTAATGGAACCAACAAGGGCCAGGGGTGGGGATGAGCCATCACTACTTGATCTAGTGTTCACAGATAATGTGTTGGATATTGAAAAAATTGAGTATGAACCACCAATTGGAAAGAGTGACCACTGTGTGTTGTTGATGGAGTATATCATTGAAGATATTCTTCCTGAGAGTAGAGGCACTGAGGACATGAGGAGGAACTATCCAAAAGGAGATTACATCAAAATGAATGAGCTTTTTGCAGTTATTGACTGGAGAACCTTATTTTACAACAAATCTGTACAAGAAATGTATGACATCTTTTGTGAGAAATATGGGAAGATAGTAGATTGCTGCATACCTGTCACCAAAGTAGGTGTAATTCATGCCAGAGAGAAATGGTTCGATAATGGGTGTAAAAGAGCTAAGGAGTGGAGAGACAAATGCTGGAAAAGGTATAGGAGAAGAAAAAACATAAATGCCTGGCAAACCTACAAAAGAGCAAGAAATGACTACCTAAGTAAGAGGAGAGAGGCAGAGAGAGATTATGAGAGGGACATCACCAGGAAGGCTAAGGAAAATCCCAAGCTTTTCCACAGCTTTATCAGAGGAAAACTGAAGGTAAAAGAACAGGTTTTAAGGCTAAAGAGAGCGGATGGAAGCATCACTGAGACGGATGAAGAGATCTGCAAAGAATTGAACAAGGAGTTTCAGTCAGTATTTACAGTAGAAAATACCCCACCCCCTCAGATTGCATTGATAGAAGCTCAAGGGCCGGTATTAGAGAACATCAACCTTACAGCCACAGAGGTATGCAAAGCACTGATGGATTTATATGTTCATAAAGCTACAGGTTCTGATGACATACCCCCTCATGTGCTTAAAAAATGCACAAACACAATATCAGTGGCACTAAGTGATTACCTAATTGTGATTACCTAATTGTGTTTACGGGAAAGAGCCCAAAGCTCGTATCTTCCAGTCTCCTGATCGGTTCCATTTTATACTTAGTGATACTTATCATACCTGTAATTAAAACTATGGATTGAGATAGCATTAACTACCTCCTCACTTAGCCAATTCCAATTATCAACTACTCTTACACTGAAAAAGGATTTCCTTACATCCTGCAAAGAAGTTTTCTTACCAAGCTTCAAACTATGACCTCTTGTTCTAGAGCCACCCATATCAAAATATCGATCCCTATCCACTCTATCATAACCATGAAGGAATTTAAAGACTGTCACCATATCCCCCCCTCACTCTTCTAGCTTCGAGTGATGGTAAGTCTAATTCCCTCAGCCTCACATCATAACTGAGATTGCGTATTTTGGCACCAGTTTCGTGGCATTTCTTTGAACTTTTTCAAGCTTAGCTATGTGCTTGTTCAAGTGCGGATTCCAAAAGGGGGCTGCATATTCGAGTTTTGGCCTCACATAGGTTACATAAATATTTCTGAACATTTCCTTGTCCATGTGCCTGAAGGCTACCCTTACATTTGATAAGAATGCATATGCTGCCCTTACTATGCCATTTATATGTATTTCTGGAGACAAATCTGCCAGTATGTTTACTCCTAGATCTCTCTCATTTTCTGTCTCTTGAAGTTGTACTCCAGCCACCGAGTAGTCAAGCTTGGGCCTTCTTGCACTTGTACCCATTCTCATTACCTTACATTTTGAAGTATTGAATTTCATTAGCCACTTTTCTGACCACTCATGCAGATTATTTAGATCCTCCTGAAGTTCTCTACCATTGTTCTCGTTTTTTACTGTCTTCACAATCTTTGCATCATCTGCAAACATATTCATGAATGAATTTACAGACTCTGGTAGGTCATTTACATATACAAGGAACAAACGTGGCCCTAAAACTGAACCCTGTGGAACTCCACTACTAACTCTTCTCCATTCAGACACTGAGTGTCTTACTCTAACTCTCTGTTCCCTTCCTTCTAAGTAAGTTTTTATCCATTCCAAAACATTTCCACCTATTCTAGCCATTGATTGCAGCTTCCTAATAAGTCTCCCATGTGGAACAGTGTCAAACGCTTTCTGGAAGTCTAGGAATATGCAATCTGCCCAGCCCTCTCTTTCCTGTAAGATTTGGCTTACCTCATCATAAAATTCTAATAAGTTTGTTACTGTTGATCTACCTTCTCTGAAGCCATGTTGCCTCACTGACAAAAAGTTTAAGGATTCCAAATGAAGAGAGATATGTTTCCTTAGTAGTTTCTCCATAACTTTGCAAACTATGCTGGTCAAGGAAACTGGTCTATAGTTCAGAGCCGTATCCCTCCTTCCCTTTTTGAAGATAGGTATCACATTTGCTTGTTTCCAGCATCTTGGAATCTCCCCTGACTCCAGTGACTCCTTAAATATGATACTTAGTGCCACTGATATTGTGTTTGCGCATTTTTTAAGCACATGAGGGGATATGTCATCAGGACCTGTAGCTTTATGAACATCTAAATCCATCAGCGCTTTGCATACCTCTGTGGCTGTAAGGTTGATGTTCTCTAATACCGGCCCTTGAGCTTCTATCACTGCAATCTGAGGGGGTGGGGTATTTTCTACTGTAAATACTGACTGAAACTCCTTGTTCAATTCTTTGCAGATCTCTTCATCCGTCTCAGTGATGCTTCCATCCGCTCTCTTTAGCCTTAAAACCTGTTCTTTTACCTTCAGTTTTCTTCTGATAAAGCTGTGGAAAAGCTTGGGATTTTCTTTAGCCTTCCTGGTGATGTCCCTCTCATAGTCTCTCTCTGCATCTCTCCTTTTACTTAGGTAGTCATTTCTTGCTCTTTTGTAGGTTTGCCAGGCATTTATGTTTTTTCTCCTCCTATACCTTTTCCAGCATTTGTCTCTCCACTCCTTAGCTCTTTTACACCCATTATCGAACCATTTCTCTCTGGCATGAATTACACCTACTTTGGTGACAGGTATGCAGCAATCTACTACTTCCCATATTTCTCACAAAAGATGTCATACATTTCTTGTGCAGATTTGTTGTAAAATAAAGTTCTCCAGTCAATAACGGCAAAAAGCTCATTCATTTTGATGTAATCTCCTTTCGGATAGTTCCTCCTCATGTCCTCAGTGCCTCTACTCTCAGGAAGAATATCTTCAATGATATACTCCATCAACAACACACAGTGGTCACTCTTTCCAATTGGTGGTTCATACTCAATTTTTTCAATATCCAACACATTATCTGTGAACACTAGATCAAGTAGTGATGGCTCATCCCCACCCCTGGCACTTGTTGATTCCATTACATGTTGGTGTAGGAAATTCCCTTGTACGCAATCTAGGAATCTTGCCCCGAATGAGTCCTCACCACTGTGTGGGTCAAGATTTATCCAATCTATCTCTTTATGATTAAAGTCTCCCATAATCAAAATCCTACATTATTTTTCCCGTGCCATGTTAACAACTGAGTTTATGACTTCAATATTACCTATATGACTTTCCTCATAAACTTCAAGCCTATTTTGGTTTCTTGGTGGATTGCATACAACAGTTACTATAATGCTCTCTGACCCAGTATTTATGCGAGCAACAAGAAATTCCTTGAACTCACCTTCTATAGCCAAGTTTATTTCTTCGACTTGAATCCTTTCACTTATGAGCAGTGCTATCCCTCCACCAGTCCTCTCAGATCTTTCAACCCTTAGTATTCTGAAACCCTTAGGAAAAACTGTGACACTGTTTATGTCCTCACTCAACTTAGTCTCTGTAATTGCTACTATATCTGCCTTACTGTTGTGAATCCTATCTTTTAATTCTACTGCCTTACCAGCTAATCCATCAGCATTTGTGTATAACAATCTTAATGAGGCCCCATCCCCTGATCTTCTGTCATTATCTTCTTTATCTCCCCTTTGTCTGGAAGAACTCTGTAATGAAAATTTTTCTTCTGTTCTTCATTTCTTTCATCATTTAACCTTCTTGCCTCTTGCAACAAGTTTTTGATCTTTCCCATCTCTTCCTGTGTTCTGTATCGTCTAATGAACACTTCTTTGAATTCTTGAAGGTCTTTTAGACTTTTTTTCTCAACAATATTTCCCTACATGTTTCCCCTCTCTCAAAGGTTACTTTTGTTGGTCTCGGCTTTCTTTCCCTCGAATATTTACCTAGTTGGTGTATGTTTACAATATCCTCAGGACCACATACTACTCCAAGCTTTCTTATCAGGTCTACAACCCTAGCTTTATTTTCTTCAAGTCTCCCCTGCCATGTTGGCTCCTGGGACTCGCTTATGCCTGAGATTACCACTGTCTTCTCCTTATCAAGTGCCTGTCTGATGAGTGGGTTTGCCCTTTCCATCACAACATCTTTCATTTTTTCGATTACTGTCTCTTTATAGTCAACTGTTTGTATGTTTTCCAGTGCCACCACCTTTACAGCCTCTTTTACTGCCACATTCCCCTTTAGTGCATCAGCAAAGGAAGTTTTCATGGCATCATTTTCCATATTCAGCTCCTGGAACTCTTTTCTGAACTGTTCAATGTTTTCCTTAATCTGGACATTCCAAGCAGCAATCTCGTCTCTTTCAGAAGAGAGCAGTGAACTAACATCTAATTCCTTTAGGCTGTCATTCAGCTGTTTGTTTTTATCTTCTTGTTTAGAAATTCTAGATTCTAGTTGACTCTTTTCCCCTTCCAGCTTCTTTATTCCTTTTTCTAGTTCCTTCTCTCCTGCCCTTGTGCTTTATTTGCTTCCTCCAAAGATCTTATTTGCTCTCTGAGTGTTTCATTCTCTTTCATTTCTCCATCCATATTCCGAATTTTATCATCAAGGCTTATAACCATTTCCTCCAAATTCTTGATTTTCTGTTTGAGTCTCCTAATGGCTACCCCTCCTACCGACCCATGGATGGGAGAGGTTTGGGACAGAGATGGAGTCATTTTTATGTTCTCCCTCTCACAGAATATAGAAAGAAGATGAGAAAGAGGAAAAAAAAAGAGAAAAACTTTTAATTAAGCTTCACACCGAATTTTTACATCTCCATATAAGTGCTATTTAGTGACTCAGTTTATCTCTTTTCTGGTAACACACATCTTAACTTAAAAACTTGACCATGGTAATTTAAGGATAAAAAGAAAAAGAAAAAAAAATGCAACAAAACAAAAGTCAAACCTGAAGGAAAAATTCGAAGTGTCTGAAGTGGCACCCACCTGTTTCTGCTACATATTCTTCCTAACTGATAAACTCACTTGCTAACCAAGGTATGTTATCACAGGATTAGACTTTACATATATAAGGAGTCACTGGAGTCGGGGGAGATTCCAAGATGCTGGAAACAAGCAAATGTGATACCTATCTTCAAAAATGGAAGAAGGGATATGGCTCTGAACTATAGACCAGTTTCCTTGACCAGCATAGTTTGCAAAGTTATGGAGAAACTACTAAGGAAACATATCTCTCTTCACTTGGAATCCTTCAGCTTTTTGTCAGTGAGGCAACATGGCTTCAGAGAAAGTAGATCAACAGTAACAAACTTATTAGAATTTTATGATGAGGTAAGCCAAATCTTACAGGAAAGAGAGGGCTGGGCAGATTGCATATTCCTAGACTTCCAGAAAGCGTTTGACACTGTTCCACATGGGAGACTTATTAGGAAGCTGCAATCAATGGCTAGAATTGGTGGAAATGTTTTGGAATGGATAAAAACTTACTTAGAAGGAAGGGAACAGAGGGTTAGAGTAAGACACTCAGTGTCTGAATGGAGAAGAGTTAGTAGTGGAGTCCCACAGGGTTCAGTTTTAGGGCCACATTTGTTCCTTGTATATGTAAATGACCTACCAGAGTCTGTAAATTCATTCATGAATATGTTTGCAGATGATGTAAAGATTGTGAAGAAAGTAAAAAAACGAGAACAATGGTAGAGAACTTCAGGAGGATCTAAATAGTCTGCATGAGTGGTCAGAAAAGTGGCTAATGAAATTCAATACCTCAAACTGTAAGGTAATGAGAATGGGTACAAGTGCATGAAGGCCCAAGCTTGACTACTCGGTGGCTGGAGTACAACTTCAAGAGACAGAAAATGAGAGAGATCTAGGAGTAAACATACTGGCAGATTTGTCTCCAGAAATACATATAAGTGGCATAGTAAGGGCAGCATATGCATTCTTATCAAATGTAAGGGTAGCCTTCAGGCACATGGACAAGGAAATGTTCAGAAATATTAATGTAACCTATATGAGGCCAAAACTCGAATATGCAGCCCCCTTTTGGAATTCGCACTTGAAAAAGCACATAGCTAAGCTTGAAAAAGTTCAAAGACATGCCACGAAACTGGTGCCAAAAATATGCAATCTCAGTTATGATGAGAGGCTGAGGGAATTAGACTTACCATCACTCGAAGCTAGAAGAGTGAGGGGGGATATGGTGACAGTCTTTAAATTCCTTCATGGTTATGATAGAGTGGATAGGGATCGATATTTTGATATGGCTGGCTCTAGAACTAGAGGTCATAGTTTGAAGCTTCGGAAGAAAACTTGTTTGCAGGATGTAAGGAAATACTTTTTCAGCGTAAGAGTAGTTGATAATTGGAATTCGCTAAGCGAGGAGGTAGTTAATGCTACCTCAATCCATAGTTTTAAGGACAGGTATGATAAGTATCACTAAGTCTAAAAATGGAACCGATCAGGAGACGGGAAGATACGAGCTTTGGGCTCTTTCCCGTAAACACAATTAGGTAATCACAATTAGGTAATCACACACACACACACACACACACACACACACACACAAGCCAAATCTTACAGGAAAGAGAGGGCTGGGCAGATTGCATATTCCTAGACTTCCAGAAAGCGTTTGACACTGTTCCACATGGGAGACTTATTAGGAAGCTGCAATCAATGGCTAGAATAGGTGGAAATGTCTTGGAATGGATAAAAACTTACTTAGAAGGAAGGGAACAGAGGGTTAGAGTAAGACACTCAGTGTCTGAATGGAGAAGAGTTAGTAGTGGAGTTCCACAGGGTTCAGTTTTAGGGCCACTTTTGTTCCTTGTATATGTAAATGACCTACCAGAGTGTGTAAATTAATTCATGAATATGTTTGCAGATGATGCAAAGATTGTGAAGAAAGTAAAAAGCGAGAACAATGGTAGAGAACTTCAGGAGGATCTAAATAATCTGCATGAGTGGTCAGAAAAGTGGCTAATGAAATTCAATACCTCAAAATGTAAGGTAATGAGAATGGGTACAAGTGCAAGAAGGCCCAAGCTTGACTACTCGGTGGCTGGAGTACAACTTCAGGAGACAGAAAATGAGAGAGATCTAGGAGTAAACATATTGGCAGATTTGTCTCCAGAAATACATATAAATGGCGTAGTAAGGGCAGCATATGCATTCTTATCAAATGTAAGGGTAGCCTTCAGGCACATGGACAAGGAAATGTTCAGAAATATTTATGTAACCTATGTGAGGCCAAAACTCGAATATGCAGCCCCCTTTTGGAATCCGCACTTGAAAAAGCACATAGCTAAGCTTGAAAAAGTTCAAAGACATGCCACGAAACTGGTGCCAGAAATACGCAATCTCGGTTATGATGAGAGGCTGAGGGAATTAGACTTGCCATCACTCGAAGCTAGAAGAGTAAGGGGGGATATGGTGACAGTCTTTAAATTCCTTCATGGTTATGATAGAGTGGATAGGGATCGATATTTCGATATGGCTGGCTCTAGAACTAGAGGTCATAGTTTGAAGCTTCGGAAGAAAACTTGTTTGCAGGATGTAAGGAAATACTTTTTCAGTGTAAGAGTAGTTGATAATTGGAATTCGCTAAGCGAGGAGGTAGTTAATGCTACCTCAATCCATAGTTTTAAGGACAGGTATGATAAGTATCACTAAGTCTAAAAATGGAACCGATCAGGAGACGGGAAGATACGAGCTTTGGGCTCTTTCCCGTAAACACAATTAGGTAATCACAATTAGGTAATCACACACACACACACACACACACACACACACACACACAAGCCAAATCTTACAGGAAAGAGAGGGCTGGGCAGATTGCATATTCCTAGACTTCCAGAAAGCGTTTGACACTGTTCCACATGGGAGACTTATTAGGAAGCTGCAATCAATGGCTAGAATAGGTGGAAATGTCTTGGAATGGATAAAAACTTACTTAGAAGGAAGGGAACAGAGGGTTAGAGTAAGACACTCAGTGTCTGAATGGAGAAGAGTTAGTAGTGGAGTTCCACAGGGTTCAGTTTTAGGGCCACTTTTGTTCCTTGTATATGTAAATGACCTACCAGAGTGTGTAAATTCATTCATGAATATGTTTGCAGATGATGCAAAGATTGTGAAGAAAGTAAAAAGCGAGAACAATGGTAGAGAACTTCAGGAGGATCTAAATAATCTGCATGAGTGGTCAGAAAAGTGGCTAATGAAATTCAATACCTCAAAATGTAAGGTAATGAGAATGGGTACAAGTGCAAGAAGGCCCAAGCTTGACTACTCGGTGGCTGGAGTACAACTTCAGGAGACAGAAAATGAGAGAGATCTAGGAGTAAACATATTGGCAGATTTGTCTCCAGAAATACATATAAATGGCGTAGTAAGGGCAGCATATGCATTCTTATCAAATGTAAGGGTAACCTTCAGGCACATGGACAAGGAAATGTTCAGAAATATTTATGTAATCTATGTGAGGCCAAAACTCGAATATGCAGCCCCCTTTTGGAATCCGCACTTGAAAAAGCACATAGCTAAGCTTGAAAAAGTTCAAAGACATGCCACGAAACTGGTGCCAGAAATACGCAATCTCGGTTATGATGAGAGGCTGAGGGAATTAGACTTGCCATCACTCGAAGCTAGAAGAGTAAGGGGGGATATGGTGACAGTCTTTAAATTCCTTCATGGTTATGATAGAGTGGATAGGGATCGATATTTCGATATGGCTGGCTCTAGAACTAGAGGTCATAGTTTGAAGCTTCGGAAGAAAACTTGTTTGCAGGATGTAAGGAAATACTTTTTCAGTGTAAGAGTAGTTGATAATTGGAATTCGCTAAGCGAGGAGGTAGTTAATGCTACCTCAATCCATAGTTTTAAGGACAGGTATGATAAGTATCACTAAGTCTAAAAATGGAACCGATCAGGAGACGGGAAGATACGAGCTTTGGGCTCTTTCCCGTAAGCACAATTAGGTAATCACAATTAGGTAATCACACACACACACACATATATATATATATATATATATATATATATATATATATATATATATATATATATATATATATATATATATATATATATATATATATATATATATATATATATATATATATATATATATATATATATTAATAACACTGATATTTTCGTTGTTTTATTTAATGGGCTTTTCCTTCCACATTATATATATATATATATATATATATATATATATATATATATATATATATATATATATATATATATATATATATATATATATATATATATATATATATATATATATATATATATATATATATATATATATATATATATATATATATATATATATATATGTGTATATATATGTAAACATTTCTACCTCGTGTATTTTGTTATAATGTTTCCCTCTTCTGGTATTTCTTTTAGGAGGAAACGAATATGTAAAAAAAAAAAAAAAAAATCCACATTATGTAGATATGGAAATTTAAGTATCAAACTGATGTAATTTACAAAATCCCATATCTAGTCGTAAGTGTCACTCTTTATTGAAATTATACCTCTGCTATAATTCTTTTACCTCATCCTAGACGGTGTATGTTATTGAGTACATTTTACGATTAGTTGGGGAGCGGGGTGGCTAGAGCTGGATAGGTGCAATTTCATCCAAGGAAATAGCTCCACCTACCTCAGTATTCCCACTCTCTCGGGTCTTATCTTAGAAGAGGGATCAATGGAATATGAAGCCCATGGCTTGGGAGGATGCGTTCCCCTAGGTGAGGTGAGGCTAGGATAGGTTTTGTTAGGCTAGGTTAGGACGCACCTTTCTATGTAATCCCCTCTTCTAAATATTTACCCCCTCATTGGGTGGAGTATTATTTACAGTCGGGAGTATATTCTTTACCACGGCAGACCATGAGCACCAGTCTACCTCTGCCCATCATGGCAGGTGGTCAACTCCCAAGACCATCTGTGTTTGTCAAGTGCAGTTATTGTACCAAAGATTTTACCACAGCATCGCACAAAAGAAGGCACGAGGCAAATATTCATGGCATATGCCTAATAAGTAAACCAAAGTCAAAAAGAACTGCCAGTGCTGTCACGTGTGAAGTCTGTCCCAAAACCTTTTCTAACTTGGCGAACAAGAAAAAACATATGAAAAATATCCATGGGATAAAAGAATTATCAGCATCTCGAGACCGTGCTTCAGATCTAACCTGCCATAGTTGTGGCAAAACATTTTCACGGATTTCCAGCAAGAAAAGACATGTAATAGAAATCCATGAATTGCCAAGAACTGCCTGTTGTAAACATACGTTAGTGAAGTGCAAGGAATGCAATGTTAATTTTGGCACATTACGCACCTACAGAGAACACCTCCTTCAAGCACATAATATTACCACCGATAGTGTCAATTATGAGTTTGCTTCAAATGAAGGTACGTTGGATTCAAGATTAAAAGGTTTCCAGCAGTCTTGTACCCTGGTATGCTCATCCTATTGTGCGTTGGTCCATGATTATTTATAATGCATATACATTGGTATATTTAGAATTAATGTCACTTGTTCACTTGTGTGAATTGGTTCGAATGCATTTAGTTAAAAAAAGTACTGTACAGTAGACATATATGCAGTACTGTACAGTACTTAGGCTAACAATACTTAACAACTACATATAGCATAAAGTTTGGATATTATAAAAACAATAACGTTACAGAATTTATGGCATGGAAAGATGAATTGGAAATGGACGTCGGAGTCAATTATACGGCTCATTCAGGTGCCTGGAAATCTGCTGATGGCTTCAGAATGATATACTATTGCCAAAGATCAGGTGTGAAAAAGACAGGTCAGTATGCAGACAATAAACATGCTGAAAAAAGTCAAGGTGGGATATATTTTTTAGAAAGATGCATGTTCAATAAGAATAATATATAAGTTGTAAATCATGTATGTCAGTCAATTATCAGAAATAGCCTAAGTTAGTACGATAGTGAAGAATCGTAAGTTGTGACAGTTATTTGGATTCATTCGGGTCTGTAAAGTCATTGCTAGATAATTTGATGAGAAAGCCCAGGAAATAGGGAGTTTCTCAGACCAGGGGGGCTTGAAAGTCTGGCGTGGGTACCAGTACTGAATATTAGTGATTGCTGGATGTAATGTGGCAGAGGTCTGGAAATGGGCTGTGACTGATTTTTTTTGATTCACTGACTTTTGAGGTTGCTGAACCTGTGCATCCCCCTTTATTTTGGGGAAATCGAGGATTTAGTGTAATTTATATTGCACTTGTAACTATGAGAAGACTTTGACTAATAGCTATTACTAGTTACCCCTATATATATATATATATATATATATATATATATATATATATATATATATATATATATATATATATATATATATATATATATATATATATATATATATATATATATATATATATATATATATATATATATATATATATATATATATATATTTATATATATATATACACAGTAATCCCTCGCTATATAGTGGTTCACCTATTGCGAATTCAGTGCATTGCGTTTTTTTATTGGGGCGAGTTTCTTTTTTTTCTGGGTATATGCAAAAATATTAAAAAATTAGAAATTTTCAGTATTTTCATTATTTTATTGAAAACAAAAATTTTCATTATTTTATTGATACAAAAATGTATTTCCAAGCATTAGAATAATAAAACAGTAAGCAATAGTAAAAAAACATAAATTTGAACTTGTAACTCTGCACCATAAAAAGTACAATACCGGTATCAGCGTTTCGGAATACCCAAAGGGTCACACTTACGTGAGCTAGCATATATTAAAATTTCCAGTAGCTTCATTATTTTATTGATAAAAAAAATTATTTCTTAGCCTAAGAATGATAAAACAGTAAAAAATAGTAAAAAACATAAATAATCACAGTATTACACAATGTAAAATATGATACCGGTATCAGCGTTTCAGAAAACAAAAAGGGTCGCACCTACGTGATCTAGTACATATTGAACTTTTCATTATTTTATTGATAAAACAAGTATTATCAGCCTAAGAGTAATAAAACAGTAAAAAATAGTAAAAAACATGAATTTAAACATACACTCACAGTATTGCACCACGTGAAATACTGTACAATAGCGTACACTGTATTGGCGTCTTGGAAAACGCAAAGGCTCGCACCTACGTGAGATAGTTCATGGAATGCTATTGACTGAAAGGGTGAGAGACGACGAATCACAGAATTGTTTTTCTGTATGTTCTGTATCATGAGGTCTGATTGGCGTTTTAATTGAAGTTTGGTTCTCCCACCATCTTCCATTGTCTCGCCTCACTCATTCAGTCTAACTGACATGTGCACAGTCATGTTGTGCTTTTTAATGTGTTATGCTTCAGGGGCTGGGTTCTTTCGATAACAGTCTCCTATGCCTCAAAAGGCCCCTCTTTAATTTCAAGCGGCTCTTGCAGATCTTCTTTAACGTGTGATTTACAAGAGATTTACTCTACTTGGGGAGCATTAGTGTCATTTTGACAGTTTTCAATGCCATCCACCTCCATCATAGAAGGAGAAGGAACACAATTGGTTTCTGAAGACTGACCTGAATTGAGACCAGTTTGTGCAAAGTCCAAAGTATACTGTATTTCAAAACATTACTGATAGGATACTTGGCTCTCCACTTCCATATTTTTCATAATGATCAAGGGTTTTCCTATGTACTGTATATTCAATTCACTTTGTAACTGAGCCACGAGGAAATCAAAGAACTTGGCCTTATACTCGAACGTCTTGCAGCCCTGTATGAACACGTGAAAGCACTCCAACAACTCTCACAAGAACATGATGATAATATGGTTCATTCGGTGCCTTCTGCAATCTTCTTGACGATGCCATGTCTTTACCACCTTATTCACGGTAAGTTTACCTATCATTTTCATATAAGTTTATGCTTGCACGCTGTTATTAATAAAGTAAAGGGTGGTTTGTTAACAGTACAGGGAGGGTTTGTAGAGTAAACGTAAAAATAAATGTAAAATACCTATGTACATATAGGGTGATCCTACTTCGCGGAAATTCACCTATCGCGGTCGGTCCAGGAACTGAACCCCCGCGATAAACGAGGGATCACTGTATATATTTTTTTTCTATATATATAATGAGTGTGACACCGGGACAGGCAAAAATTGCCCTCATCAATAAAGGCCTGGGCACGAGAAAATACCAAGACGAAGGTAAAGAAAAAGGTTAAGAACAAGGCAGTGAAGAGGTATTGTCACACAAAGGAAAATGACCGACAGATGAAACAGTCAAAGTAAAGAGGACCCAGAGATATGGAGGACTAAGCCCTATATACTGTATGTAATGTACTGGGACAGTACTTTTCTCAAAATCCAAGAGCAATCCTGTTTTTTAAAACTGGGGAACTATAGAAATGTATCCTTTTATTTTTTATTAGTACAGGTACCAGTAAAATAGGATCTTTCTGCACGTCCACTATTGAAACGACCACGAATGATGGAAGTATCCAGGTCACCTACTATGTGAATCATCGTGATCATGACACTGACATTTCCAGCTTTGATCGTATGAAACTTCCTACCAGTGAAAAGGATAAAATTGCAGGTACAATAAGCATTGTAATTTTTTCCTTTGCTTAATGTATATTTATGTTAGGATATATAAAAAACTGAAGGTTTTCTACAAATGCATGATATTTATCAACATTCATAAGCAAATTAATTTAGTTTATTAGATTGTGTTGGTACATGAGAGTCAGAAGTCGA
>JAXCGZ010016450.1:0-18909 GCA_037179515.1 Halocaridina rubra
CCTATAGCCGCTAGAGGGCAGAGGACGCACCCCAATACCCACGCCACAGGATTGGCCCACAGAGCCCGTGTTTTTAGTCAGAAGTCAGCCTTTGCCGGGGGCAGAACTCACGTCCATAGTTACCAGCCTCCCCTTTAGGGGCGGGAATAGAAAGTGACAAGAACTACTAGGAATGGGAGCTTTGAGGTGGTAAATAAGTGTATACTCTAATAAATACCTTTAAAGAAGAAGATGCTTATCTCTCCATTACTGATCTCGCTACCTATAATAACTTGCGGATAGTGCGATTAAAACATAATCTGACAGAGGGACAGTGAGCATAATTGACAGACATATAAACAGAGGAAGAGATTGAACACAAATAAGATTTTAAATAGATACATAAAGCTAGCATAAAAATATATACTGACGGCCGGGTATATAGATAGCCATAGGGAGAGAGAGGGAGACAGGAAGCATAAAAATGAAAATAAAAGAGACATATATAAACAGAGAGAACGAGAGGCAGCTAAAAAATGGAATAGCTAAACAAAGCATAACTGGAAAATAATCATATTGATAGTCATTAAATGGGAGCATAAAAACCATGAAAAATAGACGTGTAGATAGTTTGATCGAGGCAGAGAATTATTGTCATCAAAGGAGAGAGCGAGAGAGAGAGAGAGAGAGAGAGAGAGAGAGAGAGAGATGAAGAGAGAGAGAGAGAGAGAGAGAGAGGAGAGAGAGAGAGGAGAGAGAGAGAGAGAAGAGAGAGAGAGAGAGAGTCAAAGTCAAAGTCAAAAACTTTATTCCATCAAAAATGGCTATTATATGATAATTAATCTAATTACAAATTACAAATGTAAAATGTCAAAATAAAACAAATGAAATTTGCAAAGCACAAAATCAAAATATTTACACATTAAAATAAGCATACGTACAAGATAGATAGATAGATACGTAGATAGATGGATACGTAGATACATAGATTGATAGATAGATAGATAGCTGTATGGATGGGTGGATGGCGGGATGGATGGAAAGATGGATGGATGGGTGGGGTGGGTGGGATGGGTGGAGGATGGATAGATAGATAGATAGATAGATGGATGGATAAAAATAAAAATGAGAGAGATATAGATATAGATAGATAGATAGATAGATAGATAGATAGATAGATAGATAGATAGATAGATAGATAGATAGAGTGGATCAATGAGAATGAAACATGAGAAAGAGATATACAGTAGAGACAAGAGGGAGACATGGAGCATAAAAAAGAACTAACAAGGAAAAAAATACAGAGCCAAGGAGAAAGTAGAGAGGGAGGGGAGGAGGGAGGAGGAGGAGGGAGGTGGTAGTGGTGCCGCTGCTTCCTCAGAACCAGTAGGAGGACATGCTGAGGGGTAAAAACTTTAGCCTAGTTTCAAGAATCGGGAGAAGGGCAGAATTGGCAGAATCCGCAATAATTTACCTCTTTCTCCTCCTCCTCCTCCTTACTGCTGTTGTTGGAAGTCTTCTTCTTCTTCTTCTTCTTCTTCTTCTTCTTCTTCTTCTTCTTCTTCTTCTTCTTCTTCTTCTTGCATTCTAATTAAAGCAGGTTTGCATTGTTAAGAATTTAATGTTCACAGATACAATTCGATATCTTCTGAGTAAATATTAGCATTTTTTTTTTTTTACCTTTTTCATGTGCATTAAATAAAACAAAAACTTCCATTTATTTGTCGTAGAAATCTGTTGACACCCAAAAAAAAACCTGCATATGTAATCTGTATCAAATTCCTGAAAAGTAATCTGTAGAAGCTTGAAAAACTTCCCAGGAGATTATGAAAACTTCGAACTGTACAGCTGATTATGTGGTCTAGATACTTAACATTGGCAATGTTTCTTGCTCAAGAAGATGTTTACTATATTAATGATGACACTGACAATACGAAACTATGTTTAGTAATGACATTTGCAGGTTTTGGAAGATGTTTGTGGTCATTAGGAATTGTGTTTGCCAAATAAGATATGCGACATACTTGAATACTTGACTGGAAGGATGGGTAGTAGCGATAAGAAGTAGTACACCATAGAGGGAGAGCAGAACAAGTACATACAAAAGGGAGAGGAATGTAAGGATTGGGAATATGAAATATGCAGTCAGATCGGAAGCCTTGACGGGATATATATATATATATATATATATATATATATATATATATATATATATATATATATATATATATATATATATATATATATATATATATATATATATATATATATATATATATATATATATATATATATATATATCTCCCTTCAAGACCTCCAACCTTACTGCATATGTCATATTCCCAATCCTTATATTCCTCTCCCTTTTGTATTTACTTGTTCTCCTCTCCCTCCATAGTGTACTACTTCTCATCTCTACTACCTTCCAGTCACGTATACAAGTGACTGAGTGAGTGAGTGAGAGAAAGAGAGTGAGATAGATCGATAGAGATAGATAGATAGATAGATAGATAGATAGATAGATAGATAGATAGATAGATAGATAGATAGATAGATAGATAGATAGATAGATAGATAGATAGATAGATAGATAGGAGAGAGAGAGAGAGAGAGAGAGAGAGAGAGAGAGAGAGAGAGAGAGAGAGAGAGAGAGAGAGAGAGAGAGAGAGAGAGAGAGAGAGAGAGAGAGAGAAAGAGAATAGATGGTGGGTGGAGAAGCACTCTGAAATGTTCTTCAGACGATATTTAATGACAGTCATAGAAAAGTCAATGGGAGGAGACTAAGTTCGGAAGAATTAACAATAATAACAAAGATATAATAATAAAAGCGATAGTCAGAGAGCCTTGTTTATTGAATAGAAAAGCAGAGTGGAGGAGAGCAAGTGCGGAAGAATGAATAAAAATAAAAAATTAAAGGAATTAAAAAGATTACAGAAAACAGTCTTGCTTATTGAGTGGAATAGTAGAAGTGGGAAGAGCAAATGTAAACAAATGGATAACAATAAAAACAGTCAAAAGAAATATAAATAAATGCACATATGCAAAGGGCATTTTTTCTTTAATCATGAGTAGTGCTTGGTGGAAAATCCTGTAAAGAAAAAAATGCCCTAATCGTAAGATGCCAACCAACAGTGAACTGGCATATACAACATTTATAATTTTCCTCTTTACAATTGGTTAATATGAGCTTTGTGTCTGACCAACGAAGTGTACAAAGACTGCACTTTTTTTTTCAGACTGGCTAAGTTATAATTAGTTGAAAACTTTTCATTTACCTGTTGTAAATGTTGGTTATCAGGTCTCTAATACACTAACCATGTTGTGAGTTTACGTCAAAATTTGATTTAAAATTGAAAATGTATATTGATTTCAAATTTTTTAAGCTAATGCCAGGTAAAGCATGTCCCTCACAAGTAATTTTGATAAATTTCTTGGTTATACATTTCAGTTTCATGTTGCCAATCTATTTCAAGTCTATAATATTTGCTTACAAATCATAAGATATATATATATATATATATATATATATATATATATATATATATATATATATATATATATATATATATATATATATATATATATATATATATATATATATATATATATATATATATATATATATATATATATATATATATATATATATATATATATATATATATATGTGCACTTATGCGCACAAACACACGCACACTTGGAATTATGAATAATTAGCATAAATCGAACTCAAATTAAATGTGTGTGGGTTTGTGTGTCTGCTTGTGCGTATTCCGTAAGAAAGGCTAAATTAGGCATAGTAATTCTAAAGGTAAGCCACTTGAGGTGAAGAGGAAAAGACTCATCATCATCATCATCAAGTGCAACAGAGGCACTGATTCTCTCTTCCTCCTCCCCCCATGCATGGAATATTAGGTCACATCAAGACTTGTATCCTGCTCCAGGCCTCTGTGACCAGCATACGAAATGAGGGTTCTTTAGAGTATTATTTATTATTTTTATTTATCGATTGAGTTTTTATATTCCCATTATATATATTGTTTTTTTTAGTCTGACTTTATTGATTTAATGAATGTTTTTAGTTATGTTTTTTTATTTGATTAAATGGTACCCTTTATTTGATTTTTGTTTTAACGTTGCTTAAGCTATATGCTTATGATTTTTTTTATGTTATGCGTGTGATTACCTAATTGTGATTACCTAATTGTGTTTACGGGAAAGAGCCCAAAGCTCGTATCTTCCCGTCTCCTGATCGGTTCCATTTTAGACTTAGTGATACTTATCGTACCTGTCCTTAAAACTATGGATTGAGATAGCATTAACTACCTCCTTGCTTAGCGAATTCCAATTATCAACTACTCTTACACTGTGTGTGTGTGTGCGTGTGTGCATCTTTCCATAGCAAAACAAATATATTATCGCATACATGTGTCGAAGATGTATATGGAAGGGCCAAATGGTTGCTTCTGTTCTCTTCTAACTATTACCATTTAGCTGTTTGCTTACTATACCAGCGAAAATAGAATTCATATGCACCAAGAGCTCAGACACGAGAATAGACATATAAGTACTTGTATTTTATCTTTGCGCATAGTTCATCTTTGCGCATAAGATAATAAGCACGTTAATGATGTGAGTTACCAACCATTCATGTAACATAAATTCAGTCACTAGAAGAGCAAACCAGCTCATCTCGGTGCCGGTCCCAAACCCGGATCAATGGAATGGGTAATTGTCAGGAAAGACATCCGGCTGGAAAGTTCTAAGACAAAACCAATATTATTTTCCTATAGGCTTATGTGAAAATGTGATCTGATATGGATATAGGAGGAGCTGCTGGGAATAAAGAAGAAGAAGAAAAAGAAGAAGAAGAAGAAGAAGAAGAAGAAGAAGAAGAAGAAGAAGAAGAAGAAGAAGAAGAAGAAGAAGAAGAAGAAGAAGAAGAAGACTGGAATCAGACAAACATGCATTTCAGTAAGATGTTATGAATAGAGTAGAATTGAATTTAATTTTTTCAATATGTAAATAAGACTCATAAAATACATTAAAATCTTCTTAGAAATTAGCTTAAATTTTTCACATTATGAAAATAAGAGATTCGTGATGAATGGAAGTAAGAGAGAAATGGGAATATAAATGAAAGAAAAACAGGAGGCAATAGTGATTGAAGTGAAGAAATTATAAAAAAAAACTATAGGAAGGAATGGAAGGAGTAGGAATATAGAAAAAGGCGACGAAAGAATGAATGAAGAAATTATTGAAATGAAATAGGGATATAGAAAAATGTGAGGATAGGAGGACTGGAAACGAATAAAGTGAAAAAATAATGAGAAAATGAAAGACGGGAAGAAGAGTATCGTTGAAATGATTAAAGGAGAGAGAAAATAGAGAGAAACATGTGAATGAAAAAAAAAATGAAATGAAGAAAGCTTAGAGCAGAATGTGTTGTATCAAGGAGTGAAAAAAATGAATGAACAGAAAACGGGATAAAAGTGTTACGAAAAGAAAGAATTATTTGAAACATGAATTGAATATGAGGACCATGGAAAATTTAGTAAAAGTGGAAAGGTATAAAAAATGAAGGAAGAGAAGGAAGAAAATGAAAAACAGGAATGAAGTAAAAGAAGAACTGGTAAATAAATGGAAGGAGAAATGATATAAGAAAAATGAATTAAGAGAAGTAGTAAATTAGCAAATGAGTGACAGTAAGAAGTGTGTTCGACACTGAATGCAAATAAGGAAGAGAAAAGAAATAATGGTAAATAAAAGTAAATAAAAGAAAGGAAGCGAATTTTCAGTGGAAGAAAAGTAGGAATTAATGAATGAAAGAAGGAAGAGTAAAACGAATGAAAGGAAGGGAATAATGGAAAATGACTGAAAGGGAAAATGGAAACGAAATATAAATGAAAGAAGGGAAAAGTTGATGAAATAAATGAAATGAAGAAAATAAATAAAATATTAATGAACTGAAGGAAGGAAAAAGAACAGTGAATGAGAGCAGGGAGGAATGGAAACTTGAGTAAAGGAAAATGAATGAAAGGGAAAGACGGAAATAAAGAAAAATTAATGAATTGAAAGGAAGGATATAAGAAAATGAATGAAAGCAGGGTGGGATGGGAAATTGAATGAAGGAAACTGACTTTAAGAATAGGCAATAAAAATGAATGAAATGAAGGAATTATATAGAAAAATGTATGAAGGCAGAGAAGAATGGAAAATCGTATGAAGGAAAATGGGTAAAAATAGAGAAAATAGAAAACAAATAGAATGAAGGAAATTGAAAGAAAGGAGAGGAAGAAAAATGAATCAAATGCAATGAGGATATAGACAAATTAATGAAAGCACAGAGAAAATGAAAGCTGAATGAATGAAAATGAGTAGAATGTTGAGAAAAATAGAAGTAAGAAAATTTAATGAAGAAAGAAAGAATGAACGAATGAAAATGAGAAGAATGTTGAGAAAAATAGAAGTAAAAGAATTTAATGAAGAAAGAAAGCTGAATGAATGAAAATGAGTAGAATGTTGAGCAAAATAGAAGTAAGAAACTTTAATGAAGAAAGAAAGCTGAATGAATGAAAATGAGTAGAATGTTGAGAAAAATAGAAGTAAGAAAGTTTAATGAAGAAAGAAAGCTGAATGAATGAAAATGAGTAGAATGTTGAGAAAAATAGAAGTAAGAAAATTTAATGAAGAAAGAAAGCTGAATGAATGAAAATGAGTAGAATGTTGAGAAAAATAGAAGTAAGAAAATTTAATGAAGAAAGAAAGCTGAATGAATGAAAATGAGTAGAATGTTGAGAAAAATAGAAGTAAGAAAGTTTAATGAAGAAAGAAAGCTGAATGAATGAAAATGAGTAGAATGTTGAGAAAAATAGAAGTAAGAAAATTTAATGAAGAAAGAAAGCTGAATGAATGAAAATGAGTAGAATGTTGAGAAAAATAGAAGTAAGAAAGTTTAATGAAGAAAGAAAGCTGAATGAATGAAAATGAGTAGAATGTTGAGAAAAATAGAAGTAAGAAAATTTAATGAAGAAAGAAAGCTGAATGAATGAAAATGAGTAGAATGTTGAGAAAAATAGAAGTAAGAAAATTTAATGAAGAAAGAAAGCTGAATGAATGAAAATGAGTAGAATGCTGAGAAAAATAGAAGTAAGAAAGTTTAATGAAGAAAGAAAGCTGAATGAATGAAAATGAGTAGAATGTTGAGAAAAATAGAAGTAAGAAAATTTAATGAAGAAAGAAAGCTGAATGAATGAAAATGAGTAGAATGTTGAGAAAAATAGAAGTAAGAAAGTTTAATGAAGAAAGAAAGCTGAATGAATGAAAATGAGTAGAATGTTGAGCAAAATAGAAATAAGAAAATTTAATGAATAAAGAAAGAATGAATAAAAAAGTAATGAACTGAAGGAAGGAAATAGAGAGATGAACTGAAGCAGGGAGAAATGAAAAACTGAATAAAAAAAAAGAGTGAAAAGAGAGAAAGAAAGAAAAAATAGATTGAAGGAAAATGAATGAAAGGAAAGAATGAAAGAAAATATGAAATAAAGTAACGAAATAGAAAGTTGAAAGAAAGCAAAGAGGAATTGAAAATTGAATGATGGAAAATAAATGAATGCAAAGAGGGAAGAAAAGACTAAATGAAGGAAAATGAATGAAAAGAAAGAAGGAAAATATGAATGAATTGAAGGAAAGATATGTAAAAATGAATGGAAGCATGGAGAAATGTAAAAATGCATGAAAAAATATTGAAAAGGAAGAAGGAGGTAATGAAAAATTAATTGAAAGTAAAAAAATATTGATAAATGAGAGGAAAAGAGAATTTTTTCAACAGCAGAGATAAATAGAATAAAAATGAGTAGGAAGGTGTGGAAAAATTAACAAATGGTAGAAAAGCAAAGAAATATGAAAGATATGGAAAATATAACGAAAAGAAGGTGAAAGTGAATGAAAAGATTCATACATGGAAAAGTAAAGTATACTCTTTTATGAAATAAAGTCATCAAGCCCCAAAATGGAAATATCTATTATTTTGATGACTTTTCTATGGCAATAAAAGAAGGCTGGAGTTTACATCTAACTTTAGCACACACACGCTCACACACTCACGCACGCGCACACACACACGCACACAACGCACACAAACACGCACACACACACACACACACACACACACACACACACACACACACACACACACACACACACACACACACACACACACCTGCAAAGAAGTTTTCTTACGAAGCTTCAAACTATGACCTCTAGTTCTAGAGCCTGCTATATCAAAATATCGATCCCTATCCACTCAATCATGGTTATGATATAGTGGATAGGGATCGATATTTTGATATGGCAGGCTCTAGAACTAGAGGTCATAGTTTGAAGCTTCGTGAGAAAACTTCTTTGCAGGATGTAAGGAAATACTTTTTCAGTGTAAGAGTAGTTGATTATTGGAATTCGCTAAGCGAGGAGGTAGTTAATGCTATCTCAATCAATAGTTTTAAGGACAGGTATGATAAGTACCACTAAGTACAAAATGGAACCGATCAGGAGACGGGAAGATACGAGCTTTGGGCTCTTTCCCGTAAACACAATTAGGTAATTACAATTAGGTATTTACACACACACAGACACACACACACACACACACACACACACACACACACACACAAACACACACACACACACACACACAGGACTCAATAAGTGACAATGGGCTTGAAAGTTCGTTAATATTTCATAATATACTTTCTCAAAAATTATTCGTCTCATTATCTCTTTGTTTATGTAAAGCGTAAAATAGTCTTACGAAATATACTCTGAAGCAGTATATGGACCAGTGTGTTGAAGATTCGAACCATTTTCATCCTATGGGAAGGACATCTCGGCCTTTAAGCCTTGAACGAAAGCTATTGCTTGTCCAAAATAGGCTAGTGAGAAACAGTGACCCCATATGAACATGGGAAAAACTACCATTAAAAAGAAAGATCATGAATAATGTAAAAGAGATTTTGCAAGTCAGCTCCTGAGAAATCCTCTTAGATTTCATTTCATTTACTTGAAGGAGGATTATTTAAGCCAGCCACTGGGAAAGCAAATTTTACCAGTGGGAGAAAAAGCCAGTTCAGCTCAATGACGGTCCCAAGTTTGAATCAATGGCGAGGGTGGGTGTCATAGAAGTCATCCGTCAGCAGAGCTTTTTAGACAAAACCAAGCGCTTGCCTCCAGGAGTATTGTGAGAAACAATCAGTACTGGAAATGTTGGCAATAGAGGGGGAAAAAAAGATGCAGAAGAGCTATATTGACACTGAGGAAGCAAAAGAGAGAAGAAGAAGAAGAAGAAGAAGAAGAAGAAGAAGAAGAAGAAGAAGAAGAAGAAGAAGAAGAAGAAGAAGAAGAAGAAGAAGAAGAAGAAGAAGAAGAATTAGGGAAGCGAAGATAGGGATGTAGAACAATAAGAACTAAGTAGGTAAAAGGAAGTTCAAGAGAGAGAAGAAGAGGAAGATGTAGCAGAAGAAAAAGAAAGAGCAAAAAAAGGAGGAGATGATGAAAAGAGAGGAATGAGATAATAAATCTGAAAAAAGAGTAAATATGTTTACATGAAAGAAAGTTTTTGTAGACTGAGAAGCTAGTCTTTATTCATAATTATACAGTCACAAATGCATTATTACGTTTATTGTAAGATGGTTTTTATCTACCACTCTTCGGTGTTTTTGCTTCGAGTTAGATATCCATATATGTGTGTTTTTTTTTTTTTACATATTTTTGTGACTGTTTAGTTTTGATGCTGCAGATTGGTATAAGTTGCTAATATTTTATAACATTCTGCTTATATATGTAACCAAATAAGCAAATTACCATATGTGAAACCATAAATAATTTTTACCCCGGCCGGGACTTGACCCTAGGACACGTAATTACTGTACCAAGGCTCTACCAATGATTCATAGAAATATATATATATATATATATATATATATATATATATATATATATATATATATATATATATATATATATATATATATATATATATATATATATATATATATATATATATTTATCTGTGTGTGTGTGTTTGTGTGCGTGTGTGTGTGTGTCGTAGAAAACAATTTAACGAAGCAAGAGCCCTGAAGGCTACCTGTATCCCTCTCCAGAAGATTTCTTTTCTAATAGTAAATCAGGTAAGAAACTTGCTAAAGTAACCTGCTCAATATCAGCATCTTTTCTATAAAATATATTCGTGGATCTTGAAAATTCGAACACATGATATTCGCTTTTACAATAACCTAATCCTCAGTCATACTACTTTTTTTTTTTTTACATTAGGCTAATTTTCACAACTTTATGATTCTTAATTTGAAAGCTGTTTGAAACATCTTTATAATTTATATCACTAATGATAGAAAATGTGCATACACTTGAGGACAGAGATATGAGTGTCGCCATAAACGTCTGGTGGCAACAGATTAAATCTTTCATTTTCTCCATTAAACAAAAATAACACCACCCAACTATTCTCTCTTTTAACCTTCATTAACTTTTACGATCTATTTACACCATATGAGGAGCATATACCCTCTAAAGCCTTCCTCTGGTTGGTTGATAAAGCTTCGAGAACCAATCAAAAGTTCCATTAGTGCTACACACTGGAGATTTCGAGGGTTGAGGGATAACAAGAAGGGGGCCGTAGCAACACCCCTTTAGGGTCGTGTTAATTATTTCCAGGTTGTATAAGAGCAGTGTTAGGTTAACAAGGTAAAGGCTGAGCAAACGCATAAATTTCGCGTTGCCTGATGTTATTTAATGAGAGTTTTGGTAGTTTCATGCCCACTCCATTCAGTAGATATGAGTTCTCGGAGCCCTCGTATGAATAAAGGATTATATACTTTCTTAAGGGTTAGATGTTCTATCTGGTATGTAACTGTAATCAATACTGTGATGTTTACTTACTGTAGTCAGGAAAGATGATTTGCAGAAGAAAGTTCTCTCTACCTTCTTCACAGAACAAGGAGGGCAGTATTTTGTGGAATACTTGCTTGAATTAACCTCGATAAGAAAATAGCTTTATCTTCTTCTGGTATCTGCAGGCAGCAAAGCTTCGTCAACTCATAGGTCCCGCCTAAGCTTCTCAAAGGAAAAGAACCTAGAAAATTAATGATATATGCACTGACGACTGTAACATAATTTAGAGAGTGTTTTGTTTACATCGAACTAGCTTTGAGTTATAGTGCAGTTGTCTAATAAGTCCCAAAACTCTAATGACGAATTAACATACATAGTTTTTTCTGCTCATTCGCAGGTAAGAAAGAAACACACACAACCTGACCAAGTGATTTTGTATGGTCACTCTCATATGTCATCCTTTGTCAAGTCCTGATAACAATATAAATATATTCCATTCACACATTAATTCCTCTAAACGCATAGGTGAATAAAAGAGTCGATTATATTCATGAGTGTTGAAAAAAAAAGTTGACTTTATACTCCCTTATCAATGTTCCAAGGTTATAATTACGTTCAATACAATTTGCAGTGAATTAAGACCATTGTGTAGCACTAAATCATTAGTCATCACATGTGTATAATTTTCATGTCAAAATGCCCTTACACTTAATGACTCAACACTTCTTCCTTTTTCTCTTCCAGGCAAGTTTGTTAGTTGGTTGGGGCGGAGAAAGTGGTTGTTCCGTCACCCTTTAGAATAAGTGGTTGTCACTTCATTTGTACACCATCGTCGTATGGCAGTAAGTAATCCTTAGCTGTTTTTGTTTTGCTGATTGTCGTTAGTACTGTAAAAGCTGGACTTTTCCTTGTCACCTTCGTCGCTTCAAAGTGTGAATTAATTGTCATTGTAAGTGATCTAAAGGCTCTTGAACCCTTAAAATAAGTGGGTGTTACTTCATTTGTACACTTTCGTCGATTTGCCCTCAGTAACCCTTACCTGTTTTATTCTGCTAGCTGTCGTCGGTATTGTAAAACTCAGCCTCTCATTATCTCCATCATCGTTTAAAGCTTGAATAAGTGTTGATGTAGGTGATCCAAAGGATTTTGAGGAATGTTGCTAGGCCAGCAATTGTTAAGTACAACAGATTTGAGGTTGATGCCTCATTGCAGCAAATGAGTGAAAGAATGTTCTCTTTTTACTTCCACAAATGTACACAAATGCAATTGACTCGTTGAGATGACAGTTTTATTATCACTTATCGCAAACGTAGATCTACCGCGGAATGCCATCTAAACAAACATACAAAAGAAAAAGATTAAGCAATGCAATGCTATTAGCAATAATAGATACTTCTGATTAGATAGATAAGATTGAAGAGATAGAAAAGCAATTTGAGCAGTAAATAAACAAATACAAAAAATTATGATAAATTGAAATATGCATTGAGTAAATGTAGTATGATTCCTAGACAGAAAAATAGATACAATTAACTTACAAGAACCCACAATAGAAAAGATAAGCTCTTAAAATCAGACAACGTAATTCAATATGTAAATCTGCATACAAGCAAGACGCAGATGATTATGTATGCATTATGACTGCAAGAGAAGAAAAGGAAAAAGCTTGCTGACGGGATTAATCACATAAACTGAATTGTGCGAGTTAGTTGCAGGAGTAGCAAAAGAAGAGGTTATATTTTGAAGACTTCATTGAAGGCTTGTTTAAGACTTAATTTATTGATCAAATAATCAATTTACTTTCAGCTTGTGCAGACTGCATAATATTGCATAGTGCACTGATGGGAGTCATTATAAAGATAAGGTAAGTTTTATGAAGATAAGATCAGGATGCAGCCCGGGGGGTTTTATATGCTTATAAAGATAGGATCAGGATGATTCCAGAATGAGCCCAAAAGGGTGATAGTACAGGAAACTACCCTAAGGGAAAAAAGAAAAGAACTACTACATTTACACCAGATATATAATATATACAGAAGAGAATATAAGATACAATATACACAATTCGTGAATGATCCATGTGGGTTATGGATGACTGGTGAAAAATTTAGTTACTGGGTAGAAGTTTGCTATGTTGACTCGTACAAGGTTGGTTAGTTGAATTATGTGCATGTGAGTTATGTGTCTTTGCCTGATGGTGCATTACTTCGATGTTGACCTAGCATTGTTGGAGATTTCCACAAGGAGGTGGTGGTGTGTGTGGTAATCTGCCCTCACATCCGTGATGTTTGCATCTGTAGAGAGTGAGAGTGGGGCATTTTTATATCATTGAGAAATTGTGCACTGTGGATGTCATCCCTGGTCAAAATTCTGTGTACTGTGGTTGGTGGTTATGGGAGAAAAGGTGAAGGCTGCTGAATCAGCAGGAGACAGTTTTCGCATCTAGTAGGCAGTTGCCCTTAGAGACGTGGGCATGGAATTTTGCGCAAGAGATGTCGTCCCTAATGCAGAATCCGGTGTTACCGTGGTTGGCGGATGAGGCAGAAAAGGTGGAGGCTTTTGGAACCGGCATGATAAACAAACAAACAAAAACAAACAAAACAAAAACATTTATTTCCATTTTGTACAATGGTTATTCAACATTAATAGTAACTTATAAGTAGACATGTAATTAAACTAATAAATAAGAGGGTTAGACATATAGTTAAATTAAATGTAGCTTTCATAGAAAATAATAATGCTGTAATAAAAATGTTAACAATAATGTTAATAATAAAGTAGTAAGTATGCCACTAGATACAGGATCGTTATTATCGGCATCATTTCCATATTTGTTTCCTTACAATGAGAATAATTAGTTCTTAATGAGCAGCAACTATTTGTCCAAAAGAAAACTATATAGTTTGCCTTTGAAAGCTGTGAAGGAGGATGCATTTTTAAGATGCTCTGGAATATTATTACAGAGTGTTGGCCCTTTGATAGTGATCATCTTTGAACCTGCTTCTGTGTTTGTTCTGTGAATAAAGAGCTCACTGCTCTGTCTTGTGTTGGTTCCCCTTATATCCCTGACTGTTTTTAAATCAAATAGCCAGCTAGGATAATGATGGTCCAAAATTTTGAATACAAAAACATAAATAGCATAAGCGACCTTATTTTCTGCCCGCAGCCACCCAAGTTTATTGAGAGCTGGTGTGATGTGGTCATATTTTCTTATTCCTCCCAGGGCAACTCGAGCTGCAAAATTAATAAGCTTCTGTATTCTGTTTATCTGAGTCTTAGTGGTAGCTCCCCAAACAGTTGTGCAGTAATTAATGTGACTTAGGGCTAGAGATTCAACAACAGTTATTCGAGTGGTAGTCTCAAAATTGTCTTTTATACGTGATAAGTTCATTAATGTTCCTGTAACCTTTTTGCATACTTTATCTATGTGGGAATCAAACAACATGTGGTTATCAAAGTGAATTCCTAGGTTTTTGACTGTTTTGCTAGGTGTGATAATATTGTCGCAAAAATTAATTGTTGTGTTTTCTGGAATTTGTGCTATGTGGAACCTTGAACCAATAAATATGCACTGTGTTTTACTTTCGTTAATTAACAGCCCAATTTCTTGGAAATGGGTTTTAATTTTTGACAGAGTGTTTTCTGCTCTTAAAGTTAGCTCTGGGAGATTATTAATATCACCACTAAGGAGTAGTTGAGTGTCATCTGCATATTGTACGACTAGACAGTCAGAAATGAAAGAAGATAGATCATTTACGTAAATGGAGAAGAGGATAGGACCAAGTACTGATCCCTGTGGAACACCAAATGATACATTTTTTGGCACAGAGATAATGTTGTTAAGACGTATGGACTGTTTACGATTAGATAGATACTCGCTAAACCAGCTTGGATCAATATTTAAGTTAATACATTTACTTAAAAGAATTTCATGGTTTACACTGTCGAAGGCTTTTGATAAGTCTAATAATACAAGAAGAGATATTTTTTTCATATCTATATTATTATACATACTATTCGTAACTTTAAGCAGTGAAGTTTCCGTCGAAAGTTTCGGTCTGAAATCATGTTGGTTAATACTTATTATTCTATTTGATTCTAAATATGACATAAGTTGGCATGCAACAATTTTTCTAATATTTTAGAGAAAATGGGTAGCAGGGAAATGGGACGATAGTTTGTCACATCTTCTCTGTCCCCCTTTTTATGCAGAGGTATTACATGTGATATTTTTCAAGAGTCAGGAAACTTTTTAGTAACAATGGAAGTCTTCATAATAGTTAGAATATAGGATGCAATCATGGGTAGAGCATCTTTGATGAACTGAAATGGTATACCATCTGAACCATAAGAGCCAGAGTTTCTTAGGCTCTTTATGGCAAGAATTAGGGTAGCACAATCGATAGGAATTATCTTGAAGTACTCTCTTGTGTTTTCATTGGAAGAATTGTCATTTAAGCAATTACTCATATTCACTGAGTTGATGTTTTCTTGGGGTTTTTCATATGTATTTTTGCCAACGTTAGCAAAATAGTTATTAAAGTTATCTGCTTTGTCTTTCAACTCCGTAATATTTTCATAACTTTCTGAGGTACTCTTTTCATTTGGTATCATGCTTCTTATCACTTTCCATGTTGCTGCTGTATCATGTCTAGAGTCATTAAATTGTTTTTTGTAAAAGTCTTTTTTACTTACACTGATGAGATATCTGACACGTTTCTTTTCTGTTTTATAACGTTCTCGGAGAGTCATATCATATCTATTCATTTTTAGCTCTTTTTGTATTTGATTTCTGATTTGCATTGCCTCTTTGATGTCATTAGTTAGCCAGGGGGCTGAGGGTCGGGTTATTTTTCTTGTTACAATGGGTGCACAACTATCTAAGCATTCAAGGAAGACTTTTGTTAGAATCTCAACCTGCAAATCGACGTTATCTGTGTATTTAATTCTGTTAAGTGCATTTGTGTTGTTGATTAATGTTTCACAAAAGATATCAGGGGAGTAATTTTTTAGACACCGGAATGTCTTGAGGAGAGGCTTCCTTTTGGGCTTGTTTATGTTTAGCATAGCAATGTTCAGCTCGTGGTCCGCAATTGGGCAGGGAACTACGTCCCAATAGGGTATGCATCTTGATAAAGATGTAGGAGCCAGTCTAACAGGCAGGGAGACACTTCTTAGAGTTGATTTCGGCAGTAGGCAATCTTCTCATATAGTATGGGGTCGGCCTTGGTGATGTAGGTGTCCATCTCCATCTTGTTGGCATCTGGAAAGGCTGTTTTGTGCTTGAAGGCACAGGAGCCAACCTGACAAACAGAAAGACACTGCTTGGACCTTTGAGTTGTCAGGGATGCATGCCTTTGTTGCCTGTTGGCTCTGGCTAGAGGCCATCTGTGTCCCCTAGTACGGAGTTGGCCTAGGAGACGAAGGCATCATTCTCCATCTCTGTGGCATGCAGAAAGGCAACTCTAACTGTCAGCGGAATGTGCAGTGACCAGCCTGACAAGCAGGAAGACACTGCCAGGACCTTTTAGTCAGGGGGCATGTGCCTTGGTTGGCTGTTGGGCTGGGAGGAGGCCCTCCTTACCTCTAGTAGGAAATTAACCTAGGAGACGAGGATGTCCGTCTCCATCTTATTGGAAGACGCAGGAGCAAGCCTAATATAAAAAAGAAGGCCTGCACAAGTTCATTGGGCATCCTCTTGGATGGAGAGCTGGCAGCGAAGTAAATGATGGGGAGAGACAAGGCAAGATGGCGTGGAGGGGTGATGTATCGCTCCAGTGTGCGATTCAGGAGGAAGGGTGAGTGAAACGAAGAGGTCACATTTTGAAGACTAGTGAATACTTGTTGAAAACTTACTTTATTGATCAAAAATTCTATTAGCTTTAAATATTTGCATGCTGCATTGTTGTATATAGTGCTTTTTGGGGAGTTATTATAAAGATAAGATCGGTTTAATAAAGATATGCTCATGATGCAGTTCTGCGGAGTTTTCATAGGTTTATAAAGATAAGATCAGGATGATTCCTGATCGAGCCCGGAAGGAGATGGTAGAGCATATATGGCCACTTATACAAAACAGAAAATTAATTCTAGCAAAAAGTGACGACACCATTACATGCTGTGTGACTACAAAAGAGAAAAAGAAAGGAAAAACATGCTAATTGCAACATGCAAATGAGAAAAGGGAAAATACTTATGAAAATAGATCCATTTTTTTAATTCAAAAGTAAATCCCAGCACAGTGACGGGATTCGAAAAAGGATAAGAAAATAGAACATTTTGACACACAAGCAAAATAAACGGAAAATATAGCAAGGAAATATGAACATTTTATAAAACACTAAAATATTTCCTAGCAAGAATGACGGCATCAATAAAATGCAGTTGACTTTAGCAGAGAAGAACAAAAAGAAGTAAATAATTAAAAAAAAATATATGACCATTTATAATTTCTTCTTCTTCTTCGTCTACATTTTTCCCACTTTTATGTGGGGTCGATGATGACCATTTATAATATCCATATAGTAAATCATAGCCATTGTGACGGTATTAGATAAACAAGTGTGACTCCAATAGAGGAAAAACAAAGAAACACTAAAGAAAAGAAAAAAAAAACGAAAATATGACCATTCAAATAAAAACAAAAAATAAATCCTAAAGAAAGTGATTGAAGGAAGATGAGATCGTATGAGACATCATGATTACCTATGTTTCTTATGCATGGATTGCGGCTTATTACTTAGTTACAATCAATGCATACATAAACGTCAAATTCTCGTTTGTTTAGCAT
This sequence comes from Halocaridina rubra, assembly GCA_037179515.1. Classification (NCBI taxonomy): domain Eukaryota; kingdom Metazoa; phylum Arthropoda; class Malacostraca; order Decapoda; family Atyidae; genus Halocaridina; species Halocaridina rubra. Next base: position 17,675 of record JAXCGZ010016450.1, read on the forward strand.
CTTGTATATGTCATAACCTGTGAATATCTCTCATATTTTCTTGATTGAATATCTCTATCGCTTAATAACACACTTTCGGGGCTAAGAATGTATGTATGTATGTATATATGTATGTATGTATGTATGTATGTATGTATGTATGTATGTATGTATGTATGTATGTATGTATGTATGCATGCATGCATGCATGCATGCATGCATGCATGTATGTATGTATGTATGTATGTATGTATGTATGTATGTATGTATGTATGTATGTATGTATGTATGTATGTATGTATGTATGAGAGTAGTGGTTGAGGTATGTGTGGATCGTGGTGAATGTGCGTGTCTTGGCTCGACCACCCCCCTTACAAACTGGAATGAGGCTATGTATGTATGTATGTATGTATGTATGTATGTATGTATGTATGTATGTATGTATGTATGTATGTATGTATGTATGTATGTATGTATGTATGTATGTATGTATGTATGTATGTATGTATGTATGTATGTATGTATCTATGTATGTTATTTTGCATGTATGTATGAATGTATGTATGTATATGTGTAAGCTGGATCTACAGTACACATGCAAAATTTATCCTCATATTTTTTGTGCATAGATAGAAAAGCAAAATATATCGTATATTATGATAGTAAGAAATATTTTTGGATGAAATAGGGACAATTTTAGCGGTCCAGAACTTGGATCAATATGCTCTTCCTGTTTCATATCAGCTTGAATATGGAAATAAGAAAAGTCGGGAAAATATCGTATTTTAGTTTAGTAGCAATATTTTGAGATGCAATAAAATGAATTATAAGGGAGTTGGCAGTTGTGATGAGACACAGGTTGTAGAAGAGCCGGAGGATGGGCTGTGGCACTCCAACAGTGCCATCTGAACGGTCGCTAGCTCCCTCGTCATTGCCTATAGAGCAAAGTAATCCCCTTATTGTTTTCTTTTTTTATGTCGGCTACCCCCAATTAAAAGGGGGAAACAGCCAAGGTAGATAGATAGATAGATAATCATTTTGGACTTGAAACTTGAACTTTTTTTTTTTATGTATTTGCTGATAACATTTTGGGATATTTCATGATAATTTTTTATCATATTGTCTTAAAATATTTTTTTTTATTGCTCATAGGTGTTTTGGAATATTTTATCGTGTTAATTTTTTTTTTTTATATATTTACCTATTGTGTTTTTAATACGTTTTCTTTCTTTTTTGTGGGAAGAATACTATATTAT
>JAXCGZ010016451.1:0-18873 GCA_037179515.1 Halocaridina rubra
ATCAGGGGTGGCACCCCTGATAAGAGGGCAAAAACCACATCAGTAAGATGTAACTCTTATGTGCAAAATACTAAAATTCAGAATATTAAGGGGGGAAAATCAAAATAGTTTATTTCAAGTATTTATACTGAATACCTATAGCAAACTTTGTACTTACAATTATGTTCTGTTTTCCCTTTCTTTTACAATAGATGATATATGCTATAAAAGCTAACAGCGGCCAGAACTTTAAGCAGAGAAATAGGGCAGTGAAGCTTCATAGATTGAGAAAAAAAAGCACATTAAAACAAAGGATCTGCAAGCTTTCCTCTGCTTTACTGACTATTACTGCTTCAATGACATATAGGGCAAAAGATGAAAGTACTGTACAGCCGTACATTTATATCATAAAGGTTACGATCAAAGAGTTGGGTGAAAGAGAATGCTGACAAATTAGTACAGTGTACCCTCGTTATATCGCAGTTCACCTATCACAAATACAGTGCATCGCGGATTTTTTTGGTGAGCAAGCAAAAAAATAAAATTAAATAAAATTAAAAAAAAAAATTTATATGATTGTGACATCAGGACGGGCCAAAAAATAAAATAAAACAGCATTTATCGGGTCGGAGCACGAAGAATACATAAAGTAAAGAGAAATAGAGATGGAGAGTGCAATGACCTATCAGATGTGAAGGGATTATAAAAGATGTGTAAGGAATATTCAATTCTCTGCTGGGTTTTAATATACCTCTGCATTACTTTCATGATGTCTATTCCAAAAATTCTCCTTAGAACTTATTATTATTATTATTATTATTGGCGATAATAATTTTCCTTTGATGATGATTGTGGAGATTATTATTATTATTATTATTATTATTAAGGGCTCATCATTGTTTTGTACGTCTGTTGGTTTATTTACATTAATAACTGTGTACAGTGCCCCTCCCTAGTTGGCTGGGACAAAGGGAGTTTGGGGGGTTGGGTAGAAGAGAGAGGAGAGAGAGAGAGAGAGAGAGAGAGAGAGAGAGAGAGAGAGAGAGAGAGAGAGAGAGAGAGAGGAGAGAGAGAGAGAGAGAGAGAGAGAGAGAGAGAGAGAGAGAGAGAGAGAGAGAGAGAGAGAGAGAGAGAGAGAATGTGGAGGGAATTGTTGGGGGTTATGGTGTTAGGGGTAGATGACTGGTGGCGTCACACAATGTGATTACCTAATTGTGTTTATGGGAAAGAGCCCAAAGCTCGTATCTTCCCGTCTCCTGATCGGTTCCATTTTATACTTAGTGATACTTATCATACCTGTCCATAAAACTATGGATTGAGATAGCATTAACTACCTCCTCGCTTAGCCAATTCCAATTATCAACTACTCTTACACTGAAAAAGTATTTCCTTACATCCTGCGAAGAAGTTTTCTTACGAAGCTTCAAACTATGACCTCTAGTTCTAGAGCCAGCCATATCAAAATATCGATCCCTATCCACTCTATCATAACCATGAAGGAATTTAAAGACTGTCACCATATCCCCCCTCACTCTTCTAGCTTCGAGTGATGGTAAGTCTAAATCCCTCAGCCTCTCATCATAACTGAGATTGCGTATTTCTGGCACCAGTTTCGTGGCATGTCTTTGAACTTTTTCAAGCTTAGCTATGTGCTTTTTCAAGTGCGGATTCCAAAAGGGGGCTGCATATTCGAGTTTTGGCCTCACATAGGTTACATAAATATTTCTGAACATTTCCTTGTCCATGTGCCTGAAGGCTACCCTTACATTTGATAAGAATGCATATGCTGCCCTTACTATGCCATTTATATGTATTTCTGGAGACAAATCTGCCAGTATGTTTACTCCTAGATCTCTCTCATTTTCTGTCTCTTGAAGTTGTACTCCAGCCACCGAGTAGTCAAGCTTGGGCCTTCTTGCACTTGTACCCATTCTCATTACCTTACATTTTGAAGTATTGAATTTCATTAGCCACTTTTCTGACCACTCATGCAATGTGTGTGTGTATGTTTGCATGTACGTGTGTTTGTGTGTGTATGTGCTCATGTGTGCGTTCCGCTTAACCGATTTCCATTTTGTTCTACAGTAGTCTCTCTCTCTCTCTCTCTCTCTCTCTCCTCTCTCTCTCTCTCTCTCTCTCTCTCTCGCTTTGTTGACTACTCGTTTCCAATCTCAGCTATGTGGCTTCCTTTATATATTAACTTGCTTCTTTTTTATTTTTATACCTTCCTTTGTTCATCTCTGTATATTTGTCTCTCTATCTATCTAGCTGTCTTAGTTTATTATATAGTATCCTTTGCTTACTTAGTACTCTATTATCTCTTTATAAAAAAAATGAAACTTTTTTTAGTGTACTTCTCTAATTTTCTATATTATTATTATAAAAATAATAATAATTATAATAATAATAATAATAATAATAATAATAATAATAATAATAATAATAATGTCTACTTATAAGTCACTTTTAATCTTAGAAGAATAACCATTGTACAAAAATGGAAATAAATGTTGGTTTGTTTGCTTGCCTCAGTATCAGATGATGCTTATTCAGGCACAATATCTTACTCATAAAATATATATTTACTCACCCTATTTGGGGTTTATCTAATTTTCAATATAATAGTATTAATAATATTCCTTGGTTCTAAATATTTTTCTATCTATCTGCACGAAATCTTAATGTATATAGTGTCAGCTGAGAGAAAAAGAAAACGTATACAATTCGTTTAAAGAAAACGTATATCGTACTGTACAGGGGAAACTTAAATGAAATATATATATATATTCTCTACACGCTACTTCCCTGATGATATTATATTGAAAGTTTGCTTGCTGTTTGTTCTTAATGCTTTTTTCAATCTTCATAATATCACGTTCATGTAAATTTACGCTTGCAAGCTGTTATTAACAAAGTAAAGGGTGGTCTGTTAACAGTGAAAGGAGGGTTTATACAGTAAAGGTAAAAATAAATGTAAAATACCTATGAATATACTGTGCTCCTACTTCATGGATTTTCACCTATCGCAGCCGGTCCTGGAACCAAACCCCCGCGATAAAAGAGCAGCACTGTATAATTATATAGTGATCCATGTAAATTTCAAAAACATGGCAGCAACCACTGCTAGGTCTAAACACATTCCTGTGCAAGTCCTTAGGAAGAAGTTTTTCATTAGTAAGCATGGCTCTGCCTTTGAATCCTTCACATCTCACCTTTAGTGAGTGCTCAGGAGGGCACAGAGGCTGATGAGAGCAACACCACATTTAAGTTTTGGCTCTGATGAGCACTTGGGAGGTTACTTGGGCAGAAAAATAAGGACCAATCTCCATAATTTAGCTGAGGCACACATTAAATATATTTTAAACCTAGTAAAAAAGTTTGGATGAAACATACAGAGTACAGTCACTCTTAAAAGTCTCTATAGGTCCATGTCTATGTATGGGCAGGCCTGTGCAGTCCCAACTCCTTTCTGTATATGAGGCTCTACAGCAAGTGATAACTCAAAATATCATACATAGATTAATGCTGCGACATTGATGTAATTAAATGAGAATGGGTTACATTTGTGAATCATGTATTATAGGCAGTTATAATAAGAAACATTATTGCGGCTAACCACATCCTGCATGAACACAATTTTTACAAGTTCACTATGGTTTATCTAGTGCCCAAAAACCAGCCAAGCAAAAGGAAATCAAGATGGAATTTGGCTGCAAGCAGTTATTGACTGGAGAACCTTATTTTACAACAAATCTGTACAAGAAATGTATGACATCTTTTGTGAGAAATATGGGAAGATAGTAGATTGCTGCATACCTGTCACCAAAGTAGGTGTAATTCATGCCAGAGAGAAATGGTTCGATAATGGGTGTAAAAGAGCTAAGGAGTGGAGAGACAAATGCTGGAAAAGGTATAGGAGGAGAAAAAACATAAATGCCTGGCAAACCTACAAAAGAGCAAGAAATGACCACCTAAGTAAGAAGATTATCTCCTTCAAAAACCATTTCTTCTTTAGAGGCATTCCTTCGCCAAAAGCCATTTCTAATATGGAATGATATGTAAGAGTTCAGGGCCTAAAATCATATCACTACATAAGTTAGACAACACTTTAAGCTTAATTCCATGATAAGTCTCTCCTTGCAGCTCTAAATCCATAGAGCACTGACCCAAGATTTGTGAAGAAGTGACACAACAGCCATGAAAACTTTTCTTCATCAAGAGAATAATTAGTATGTTAAGAGTGCATTGTATTTTTGTGAATCAAGCTTTCTGATCTTCCAGGGATGCAATTGATACTCACATGACTCACAGATATATCAAGACAAGTATGTGTGGATCCAGCTAGCATGGTTAGCACAAAAGCAAATTTTTTTCTGTGACACTGGGACTGGCAAGAAAGTTGCTGTCATCAGGCTTATGCACCAAGAGAATAATAGAATGATAAACAATAATAAAAAAAAAAAATACAGGCTGAAAGACATGTTAAGGCAATGAAGACCTAAAAATATGACAGGATTAGGCCCTGATGTGAAGATAGATCAGCTTTTCAAAGGAAAAAAGGTCATAAGAGTTAGGGAACACAGAAGGAGGAAGTGAGTTCAAAATTCTGGAAGGGGAAGGGAAGAAGCAGTCTCTGGATCGACCAATCCGCAGCTACAAATCTCAACCTGTGAGACAAGGCCGCTTGGTGAGTGCTACAAGGCCTCACCAGTGAGAGAGGGATGCAACTCGCCAACTTGTCAGAACAGCAATGCAAGTAATATCAATAGAAAAGAGATAGGCATGATTCCTTACAGCAAAAAGTAATACTATCCAAATTGGAAGTAATAGAAGGGTGTTTGATCAGTGTCTTGGCCTTAGATTCAACTCTATCAAGGAGATCAAGGTAAGAAGAAGCACCCCGGATGAGAGCAGTATTTTAAGCAGGGATAACTAAGACCTCTATATATACTAAGTAACTAAAAAAAAAAGAAAAGTAATGATGAAAACAAAACAGAACTCCTAATTTCTTAGATGCAGCTTACAAATTTGGACTATGTTACTCCTCCAAAACAACTTAAGATGCTATCTGAATTCCTATTGCGTTAGTAGCACTAGAAGGCTAAATTTCATTGTTTTAATCAACAAATTTTGGGTGCCCTACTAAAATACTCTCGGTAAAAGGGAACTGAGAGTTAAAGAAAGAGTGATACAAGGATAATGACGAGTGGCAGATGAAGTGTAAAAAAAAGCAGAGAAAAAATGAAAGGTACAATCGTCGGCAAAGGCGTGGACAAGAAAGGAAGAAGAGGATTGGAGAAGATTGTTGATGACGAGAAGGAACAGAGTAGGAGAAAGAACAGAGCCCTGTAGAACACCATAGGTAACTGGGAATGAGCTACATGATGCAATGTACAAAACCACAGACATAAAATGGTCATAAAAGAAAACAGGAAATCAGACAACTGAAAGAAGGAGTTAAGCAATAAGCAGGAACTTTGGTCAATAGAGCCTTGTGCCACACTCTGTTGAAAGCCTTACAGATATCAAGGGAGATGACAAAGGATTTCCAAGAGTTCTCCAGAGAAGATGCCCATATATGAGAGAGATGGAGCAAGAGTTCACCAGTGTTTCTTGCCCAGCAATATCAGAAATAAGCGAGTTATATTCAAAAGGTGAGAATTGAGAATATTTTCGAACACTTAATCGAGCAAACAATAGGAAAATTTTGGAAGTTGGAAGGAACATAATGGTCACCCTTCTTAGTCTAAATTAAACGTGCTTCCAAGATGAAGGATTGATACTGGTCATCAACAAACTCCATAAGGAACCATGCAGAGATACAATTAGGCCTGGATGCTTTGTTCATCTTTAGAGAGAAAAAGTACCTTACAGGCTATGTGTAATGAAAGATTAGTAGAGGGCATAAGTGTAGAGGGGGGCAACGTGCAAGGGTCAGGTGCATTGACATAGTCTACATACGACTTAGCTAATGATAAAAAATATTTATTATTGCTAGAAGAGTTCAGGCAATCAACTTTCCTTTTTAAAAAGGAACTTTTAGACTTACAAATCTGAGCAGTGCAGTAAATCCTAGCTATAATAAAAGAGAGTTAAATCAAAGGAGGAAGCTTGGTGCGACCAGTATGCTCGTTCCTGGCATGCCTCGCCATGGTGCAGGCATGGCCAGAGTAAGGATTAGGATGAAATAAAAGTTTTAATATGTGAGGGGATGAGCACCTCCACTCCCAAGGTTATGATCTCAGTAAATTTTACAGCTACCTGATCAGGGTTGTGGGTTCGAAATCGGCAGTCATCCAGAGGAAAATCATAGAGAATATAATGCAAATCATCACGATGGGTACACTCAAAGTACCAAAAAAGGCACTGAGTAGGAGGAATTGATGCAGGGGGAGCAAATACGGAAGATTGAGATCAAAGAGTGGTCATTATTTACCAAGAGGCTAAAGTACAGAAAATGAATAGTTTGTGAGATTAGAAGTATAGAATAGGTCAAGAATTTTAGCTAAATGGTCATTGCATAGGGGTGACAAAGAAAGAATGGTCCTCACTTCCTCCCACACCAGTGGTTGAAGAATGAATAATGTTGTGGTGTACACTTAGGTCTCCATTGAATAGAACTACAGTATGCGAGAAAGAATATAGCAAAGACTCAATGTATGATGCTATACATTCAAACAAGGACACAAAGTCAGTAGAGTTGGGACAGCAGTAGTAGTAGCAAAGGAATATAGTGGTAGTGGACAGATAGATCTACAGCCAGAAAACATTATAAAGTCAGAGGATTCAAAGTTCATGAGACTTGCAATATGAGTGTTAGTGTTACAGTAGGCACAGACCTCCACCTTTAGAATGGAAATGAAAATACAGGTTATTGTGAGAGATCTGAAATGGGTCACGGGATGTACGGCTAGACAGTTGGATTTCAGAAGGAGGAAGAGGTTAGGGAGGGATGTACCCAAGTGTTTTTTCATAGATGAAAGATTAAAGTTTAGAACCTGGATTTTAAAAAAGTGCATAGTTAAAGAAGCAGAGGAAATATGAAGGGTACAATCATCAGCAAAGGCATGGATATAAAAGGAATATGACAGGAGAAGATCGTTGATGAAGAGAAGGAACAGAGTAGGAGGAAAGAACAGAGCCCTGTAGAACACCATCAGTAACTGAGAATGAATTAGATGATGCAACGTCAGTAACCACAGACATGAAATGGTCACAAAGAAAACAGGAAATCAGACAACAGAAAGAAGGGGTTAAGCAGTAGGCAGGAACTTTGGTCAACAGAGTCTTGTGCCACACTCTGTCAAAAGCCTTAGAGATAACAAAGGTGATGACAATGGATTCCCAGAATTCTCCAGAGGATGACCATACATGAGTGAGATAGAACGAGAGGAACACAGTGCTTCTTGTCTAGCAAGATCAGAAATAAGCGAGTTATATTCAAATTGTTTCAAAGGTGAGAACTGAGTATATTTTCGAACACCTAAGTGATAGCAGAACTTAGGGCAATTTTGGTGGTTGGAAGGAATAGAATGGGCACCCCTCTTGATCTTAATTAGAAAGTGCTTCCTAAATGAAGGATTGATACTGGTTAAGAGAATGAGAGGAAATACAAGACAAGAATGTCAATCAGCCCATCTACAACTCCTTAAGGAACCAAGCAGGAATACAATTGGGCCTGGATGCTTTGTTCATCTTTAGAGAGAGAGGAGCCTTACAAACATTGCGTAAAGAAAAAAATAGGAGAAAGCATAAGGGTAGAAAGGGGCAAAGTACAAGGGTCAGGTGCATTGAAATCGCTTACATACGGCTTAGCAGAAAAATGAGAGGAAAAGAGAATGGTTATTCTTGTGAAAGACCAAGCTATAGAACCATCGGGATGAATCAGAGGGGGAAAACTTGGGTTACAGAAGTTTTTGGAGGTTTAAGTTAAGGACCGGAAACATTTATCATTTGTAGAGAAGTTCCTGCAATCAACATTTCTTCTTAAAAAGGAAGCTTTAGATTTACAAATTTGAGCAGTGCAGTAATTCCAAGTAGTAACAAAAGGAGAAAGAGTTAAATCAGAGGGAGAAGCTTGGTGCGATCAATATGCCCGTTTCTTGGCATGCATCGCCATGGAGCAGGCATGGCCAAAGTCAGGAATAGGTTGCTTATAATCTAAGCAACCTTTAGGGCTACCTGATCAGGGTTGCATTGAAATAGTTTACATACGACTTAGCAGAAAAACATGAGTAAAAGAGAACGGCTTTTTTTTTTTATGGACTGAAGCTATAGAGACTTTGGAAGGAATGAGAGGGGGAAAACTTGGGTTACAGAATTATTTGGAGTTTTTAGCTAAGGACCGGAAACATTTATCATTGGCAGAGGAGTTCATGCAATAAATATTCCTTCTTAAAAGAGAAGCTTTAGACTTACAAATCAGAGCAGTGCAGTAACTCCTAGCCATAATAAAAGCAGAGAGTTAAATCAGAGGGGAAAGCTTGGTGCGACCAGTATGCCCGATTCCTGGCATGCACTGCCATGGAGTAGGCATGGCCAAAGTATGGATTAGGTTGAAAAAAAGCTTTGATAGAGGAGGGGATGAACATTTTCATACCCAAGAATATGATCTCATTATTTTTTAGGGCTACCTGATCAGGGTTGTGGGTCGAAAAGAAATAGTCATCCCAAGGAAAATCATAAAGAATATTATGCAAATCATCACGTTGGGCACCCTCAAAGTGCCAAAAACGGCACTGAATTGGAACTGATGGAGGAGGAGCATATATGGAAGAGATTGAGATCAAAGAGTGGTCATACTTACCAAGAGGGGAAAGTACATAATATGAATTGTTTGTAAGATTAGAAGTAAACAATAGGTCAAGAATTTCTGCTGCATGATCATTGCATAAGGGTAAATGAGTAGGATGTTTGATAATTTGCTCCAGAACGTGAATGACAAAGAAAGAATGAGCCTCACTTCATCCCACATCAGTGGGAGAAAAATAAAGCCAAAAACTGTGGTGTACACAGAGGGCTCCATTGCAAAGAACTTCAGCATGTGGGTAGGTTGAAGCAAAGGAATATGGTGGTAGAGGAGAGAGAGCTCTACAATCAGAGAATATTAAAGTCAGAAGATTCAAAGTTCATGAGCCTTGCAATATGAGTGTTAGTGTTACAGTAGGCACAGACTCCCATCTTTAGAACGGAAAAGGAACTACAGCTTATGAGAGATTTCAAATGGGTCATGGGATGTATGGCTAGACAGTTGGATTTCTTAAGGATGAGGAAGTTAGGGAGGGATGTACCCAAGTGCTCTTTCATAGATGAAAGAGTAGAGTTTAGACCTTGGATATTGGAAAAATGCATAGTAAAAGAAGAAGAGGAAAAATGAAGGGTACAATCACTATCAAAGGCGAGGAGATGAAAAGAAGAAGATGACAGGAACAGAGCCCTGTAGAACACTATCGGTAACTGGGAATGAACTATATGATGCAATGTCAGCAACCAAAGATATAAAACGGTCACAAAGAAACTGGAAAGCAGACAACAGAAAGCAGGGGTTAAGCAATACGAAGGAACTTTGGTCAACAGAGCCTTGTGCCACACTCTGTCAAAAACCTTAGAGATATCAAGGGTGAAAACAGAGGATTCCCTTAGTTTTCCAGAGACGATAGCCATACAAGAGGGAGATAGAACAAGAGGTCACCAGTGTTTCTTGCCTAGCAAGATCGGAAATAAGTGAGTTATATTCAAAAGGTGAGAACTGAGCATATTATCGCACACTTTAGCAATAGCAGAATTTAGGGCAATTTTGGTTGTTGGAAGGAATAGAATGGTCACCCTTCTTAGTCTGATTTTTTTTTTTTTTTTTTTAAGTGTGACACTGGGACAAGCAGAAACTGCCCTCATCAACAAAGGCCCGGGCACGAGAAAATACCAAGACAAAGGAAAAGAAAAAGGTTAAGGGCAAGGCAGAGATGAGGTTAGAACGTACTTCCATGATGAAGGATTGAGACTGGTTAAGAGAGTGAGATGAATAAGAAGGCAAGCAATGGAGCCAGTCCATCTGCAAACTCCTTAAGGAGCCATGCAGGGATACACTTGGGCCTGGATGCTTTGTGCATCTTTAGAGAGAAAACAACCTACAGACATTCCGTAATTAAAGAATACGAAAGGGTATAAGGTTAGAGAGGGGAAAAGTTCAAGGGTAATGTGCATTGAAATTGCTTACATACAACTTAGAAGAAAAATAAGAGCAAACAAGAGCGGCAGTTTTGTGGGAGACCAAGCTATAGAACTGTCAGGACGAATAAAAGGGGGAAAACTTAGGTTACAGAAGCTTATGACAAATCTGAACAGTGCAGTAATTCCTAGCCATAATAAAAGCAAAGAGAGCTAAATCAGAGGAAGAAGTTTGGTGCAACTGGTGTGCCTGTTTCCTGACATGCATTGCCATGGAGCAGGCGTGACAAAAGTAATGATTAGGATGAGAAAAAATATTGATAGAAGAGGGGATGAACACCTCAATACCCCAGGTTATGATCTCAGCATCTTTTAGGGCTAACTGATCAGGGTTGAGTGTAATAAAGCAGTTGTCATTCCCTGGAAAATCAAGGAGAATATTATGCAAATCATCACGTTGGGTACACTCGCAGTGCCGAAGACGGCACTGAGTAGGAGGGGGAGCAAATATGGAAGAGATTGAAATCAAAGAGTGCAGTTACCAAGAGGGGATAGTAAAGAATATGAATAGTTTGTAAGATTAGAAGTAAAGAATATGTCATGAATTCTAGCTCCAGGGTCGTTTTATAAAGGTAAACAAGAAGGATGTTTGATAATCTGCTCCAGAATGTGAGTCAAGAGAGAGCATGGCCTCACTTCCTCACACATCAGTGGGAGAAGAATGAAGCCACTGACTGTGGTGTACACTTAGGGCTCTACTGCATAGAACTTCAGCATGTGGGTAAAAATATAACAAAGAATCAATGCAAGAGGATAGATATTCAAAGGACACAAAGTCAGTGCAATTAGGACAACAGTAGAAGAAGCAAAGGAACAAAGTGGTAATGGAGACATATATCTACAGGCAGAGAACATTAAAGTCAGAATATTCAAAGTTCATGAGCCTTGCAATATGAGTGTTAGTGTTACAGTAGGAACAGACCTCTACCTTTATAACGAAAACGACAATACAGGTTATTGTGAGAGATATGAAATGGATCACGGGATGTACAGCTAGCCAGAAGAATTTCAGGAGGAGGTGGTTAAGGAGGGATGTACCCAAGTGCTGTTTCATGTATGAAAAATTATAATTTGGACCTTGGATGTTAGAAAAGTGGATAGTTAAAGAAGCAGAGGAAAAATGAAGGGTACAATTGTCGGCAAAGACGTGGGTATGAAAGGAAGAAAATGACTGGAGAAGATCGTTGATGAAGAGAAGGAACAGAGTAGGAGAAAGAACAGAGCCCTGTAAAACACCATCGGTAACTGGGAATTAACAAGATAATACAATGTCAGCAACCAGACATAAAATGGTCATAAAAATACCTGGAAATCAGAGAATAGAAAGGTTACGCAATAAGCAGGAATATGGGCCAACAGAGCTTTGTGCAACACTCAATCAAAAGCCTTAGAGATATGAAAGGTGATAACAAAGGATTCCCAAGAGTTCTCCAGAGAGGATGACCATACATGAGTGAGATAGAACAAGAGGTCACCAGTGTTTCTTGTCTAGCAATATTGGAAATAACCAAATTAAATTCATTTTAAAAAAAAAGAGAATTAAGCAAATTTTCAAACACTTTAGCAATAGCAAAACTCAGGGCAATTTTGGAAGTTGGAAGGAATAGAATGGTCACTCTTCTTAGTCTGAAATAAAACGTGCCTCCAAGATGGATTGATACTGTTTAGGAGAATGAGATGAAAAAGAGGGCAATCACTGGAGCCAGTCCATCTGCAACTCCTTAAGGAACCTTGCAGGGATACAATTGAGCCTGGATGCTTTTTCATCTTTTGAGAGAAAACAACCTTACAGAATTAGCGTAAAGAAAGAATAGGAGAGGGCATAAGGGTAGACAGGGGCAAAGTTCGAGGGTCAGGTGCATTGAAATTGCTTACATGCGTCTTAGCACAAATATGAGAGCAAATGAACGCGACATTGTTTGTGAGTGACCTAGCTTTAGAACTGTCAGGACATATGACAGGGTAAAAACTTGGGTTGCAAAAGTTTTTGGAGTTTTTAGCTAAAGACCAGAAACAACTATCATTGGAAAAGGAGTTCTGGCAATAAATATTCCTTCTTAAAAAGGAAGCATTAGACTTACAAATCCGAGCAGTGCAGTAATTCCTAGCCATAATAGAAGCAAAAAGATTTAAATTACAGGGAGAAGCTTGGTGGAACTGGTGGGCCCGGTTCCTGACAATTGCCATGGAGCAGGTATGGCCAAAGAAAGGATAAGGATGAGGAAAAGTATTGGTAGAGGAGGGCATGAACATCCCCATTCTCAAGGATATGATCTCAGCAACTTTTAGGGCTACCTGATCAGGGTTGTGGGTCTACAGGAAGTAGGCATCCCATAGAAAAAATATAAGGGAATATTATGCAAATCATCATTTTGGGTACACTAGAAGTGCCAAAGATGGCACTGAGTAGGAGGAATTTATGGAAGGGGAGCAAATGTGGAAAAGATTGAGATGAAAGAGTGATCATAGTTACCAAAAAGAGAAAGTACAGAATATGAATAGTTTGTAAGATTCGAAGTAAAGAATTAATCAAGAATTTTAGCTGCACAATCCATGCATCAGGGTAAATGAGTAGAATGTTTGAAAATCTGCCCAAGAACATGAGTGACAGAGAAAGCATGGGCCTCAATTCCTCACACATCAGTGGGAGAAGAATGAAGCCACTGAGGTATCCATTGCATAGAACTTCAGCATGTGGGTAAGAATATAGCAAAGATTCAATGCAAAGTCAATGGAGTTAGGACAGCAGTAGTAGAAGCAAAGGAATATAGTGGTAGTGAAGAGATAGATCTACAGCCAGAGAACATAAGAGTCAGAATATTCAAAGTTCATGAGCCTTGCAATATGAGTGTTAGTGTTATAGTAGTCACAGACCCCCACCTTTAGAACGGAAACGACAATACATGTTACCGAGACAGATCTGAAATGGGTCACGGGATGTATGGTTAGATAGCTGGGTTTCAGAAGGAGGAGGTTAGGGAGGGATGTACCCAAGTGCTCTCTCATAAATGAAAGATTAGAGTTTAGACCTTGGATGTTAGATAATTGCATAGTTAAAGAAGCAGAGGAAAAATGAAGGGCACAATCGTCAGCAAATGCTTGGAGATGAAATGAAGAAGATGACTGGAGAAGAGAGTCGATGAAGAGAAGGAACAGAGTAGGAGGGAGAACAGAGCTCTGTAGAACATCATCGGTAAGTGGAAATGAACTAGATGATGCAATGTCAGCAAACGGTGACATAAAACGGTCACAAAGAAAGCTGGAAATCAGCAGAAAGAAGGGGTTAAGCAATAAGCAGGAATTTTGTCAACAGAGACTTGTGCCACACACTGTCAAAAACCTCAGATATATCAATGGTGATGACAAAGGATTCCCAGAGTTCTTCAGAGCATATGACCATACATGAGTGAGATAGAACAAGAGGTCACCAGTGTTTCTTGCCTAGCAAGATCAGAAATAAGCAAGTTATATTCAAAAGGTTTCAAAAAATGAGAATTGAGCAAATTTTCAAACACTTTTACAATAGCAGAACTCAGGGCGATTTTGGTAGTTGGAAGGAATAGAATGGTTACCCTTCTTAGTTTGAATTAGAATGTGCTTCCAAGATGAAGGATTGATACTGGTTAAGAGAATGAGATGAGAAAGAAGGCAAGCACTTGAGCCAGTCCATATGCAAACTCCTTAAGGAACCATGCAGGGATACAGTTAGGCCTGGATGCTTTGTTCATCTTTAGAGAGAAAAAACCTTCCAGACTCTGTGTAAAGAAAGAATAGGAGAGGGCATAAGGGTAGACAGGGGTAAAGTTCAAGGGTCAGGTGCATTGAAATCGCTTACATATGACTTAGCACAAAAATGAGAGCAAAAGAGAGCGGCATTTTTTTGTGGAAGACCAAGCTACAGAACCGTCAGGACAAATGACAGGGGGAAAACTTGGGATACAAAAATTCTTAGCTAAGGACTGGAAATATTTATCACTGAAAGAGGAGTTCAGGCAATCAACATTCCTTCTGAAAAAGGAAGCTATCATCTTATAAATCTGAGCAGCGCAGTAATTCCTAGCCATAATAATTGCAGAGTGAGTTAATCAGAGGGAGAAGCTTGGTGCAACTGGTGTGCCCAGTTCCTGACATGCATCGCCATGGAGCAGGCATGGCCAAAGTAAGGTTTAGGATGAGAAAAAGTATTGATAGAGATTATGATCTCAGCAACTTTTATGGCTACCTGATCAGAGTTATGGGTCCGAAAGCAGTAGTCATCTCATGGAAAATCAAAGAGAATATTATGCAAATCTTCAAGCTGGGTACACTTGAATTGCCAAAGATGGCACTGAGTAGGAGGAATTGATGGAGGGGGAGCAAATTTGGTCATACTTACCAAGAGGGGAAAGTACAGAATATGAATAATTTGCAAGATTAGAAGTAAAGATTAGGTCAAAAATTTTATCTGCATTATCGCTGCAAAAGGGAAAACGAGTAGGATGTTTAATAATCTACTCCAGAATGTGAGTAACAAACAGAGAAAGCCAGGACCTAACTTCCTCACACATCAGAAGGGGAAGAATGAAACCACTCACTGTGGTGTGCACTGAGGGCTCCATTGCGTAGAACTCCAGCATGTGGTTAAGAATATAGCTAGGACTCAAGGCAAGAGGATATATATTCAAAGAAGACCACAGTCAGTGGAGTTAGGACAGCGATATGGATGGATTCGGTTTTACATCACGAACTCCCTTTTCTACTAAGGGCTAGGACGGTTGCCTTCTTGCGAAGGACTTGTTTTGGCAGATGTAATCGTTACCCTGAGTGTATGCCCTTACTAACCTCAGTCCGGGACGGGGCGCGAACCCTCGACCTGCCGACTCAGAGTCGCGGTAAAAGAATATAGTGGAAGTGGATATATAGATCTACAGCTAGAGAACATTAAAGTCAGAATATTCAAAGTTCATGAGCCTAGCAATATGAGTGTTAGTGTTACAGTAGGCACTAACCCCCACCTTTAAAACAAAACAGCCAATACAGGTAATTGTCAGATATTTGAAATGGGTCAAAGGCAGTACGACTAGACAGTTGGGTTTCAGGAGGAGGAGGAGGTTAGGGTGGGATGTACCCAAGTGCTGTTTCATAGACGAAAGATTAGAGTTTAGACCTTGGACGTTAGAAAAGTGCATAGTGAAAGAAGCAGATATACCAGCAGGTGCAATGTTATGGGCAGAACCATCACTACCACAAAGCATGTCTATGCCTCGTGGCACAACTTACATGGGAGACTTTAATGCCCAATATCCTGACATGGGTTACCTTTCATATATGCCTTATCGTAATGGAACATATATACTAAAATATATCTGTGGTGCCACACACTCCTGAGTGGCACTCTGCATCATATCTTGATGTCCAGCCTGGAAGAGTCCCATGTTATCTGCTCCTCCATTCATGCTATGCTCTCTGATCACATTGCCCTTGTCCTCCATTACTCACTTCCAGCTACACCTTCTCTCCACAGTTGTACCTGCATCAACATCCCTCCTGAGGTACTGTCCAACTTATGTCTCTTGCATGCCATCCCTCCTTCCCACATTTAACCTTGAGGTACCTGAAGAATATTACTCCTAACTTGTAACCAGTACACACCAATATTATGATTAGTACATTTGCAAACCATATATCAAACCGCATACCGAAGATCTTACCATGACACTTGATCATTGAATCACAGAAGCAGAAAGAAAGGCAGTGGAAGATGGGCTCGTCTTTCAAAGAAAGCCCACTCCCAACAGTCTGTGCCAGTATCAGTCATCTAGAGATGATCTAGTGACCCTTCAAGAGTATGTACAAACAGAATCTTGGCATCAGTTCACCAACAGTATATATCATCAGATAGATTATAGGCTCCATGTGGCACCTGATTAATGAAGTTGTGAAGAAGAGAATATCAAGTGTCCTCCACCATAGTCCAGCCCAGTAAGCGCAAAATCTCACCATTGGATCCTCGGAACAGTAAAAACCTTTAATCTTTCCCCACACATCCAAGAGACACTCTCCTCCTAAGAATACCTCCACGCTCTACAGCTGATGGATGCATTGCTGAAATCGGACAAAGAGGATTCTGTAGCCATTACTGAAGGTAAGCTCTAGTGTGAACTCGCAAGATGTACAGCAACAGTTTCAGTTGATGATGGGATCACTCACTGTGCCCTTCATCTACTCCAGAAAGTACCTAGCAACCCCAAATAATAACTACTTCCGTTAGGGTTAAGTGCCACAAGCCTGATCATTCCCATTCATTAGATGGACAGACAAAGTCAGGCATATCTCCCTCAAATCTTGCTTTATTAAGATATTAGAACACAACTTCCTCACACGTCTTATGTTCCGGCTCAAGACAAACTGTCTTCCAGACTGTGTGACGTTCTCCCACAACAAAATATGCATCACTGCCTCATGGAACTCTACGCTCACCTCTCTCTTACCAGTGTCATGGCTTTCACTGACCTTAAAAATTCCTTTGATGTTGCAAATAAGGAAATCCTCTTTGATCACCTTGTAAACTTTGGTATCAAGGGCAACATTCTGCAATGGGTGTGGGGTTACCTTCGTAGCACAACTTTCCATGCCCTGTTCAAGGGGGTGAGCAGCTCTGCTACTGTATCTGAACTTGGTACACCACAAGGTGGTGTCATTAGCCCTTTTCTCTTTAATGCCCTTATGAATTGTGTACTCACTCTACTCCCTGATGTCCCTGCAGTCCCAAGCACCTGCTATGCTGTTGCCATCTATGCCCATACTCACACTCCAGCATTTTACAGTATTTCCCTCACTTGTATTAAATGTAGGCTTCGTGTGGTCTACTTATTTCACCAGGGAAGAGCTGAATTTTCTCTCCTTGTATCCCCAGGACTCTTCCAGATTTCATAGTAGGGGACAGTGTTATCCCTGTGTGTACACAGTACATCTACTTGGGTGAGACATTGAAAAGGGGAGCTCCAGCTATGCCTACACAAAAGTGAGTACACCCCCAAGTTTAAGACTCCCTGGCTCAGCTGCAGCAGTGCCTAATCCCTCTAAAGTGGCATCTTAGCAATGCAGCTAATATCTCCATCCTTTATTCAATCAGTCATCGGTTACCTTTCCCTTGCACTAGTTCAGTTGCTCAAAATCTTCCTTAAAAAGTTTCTGAATAAAATGATGACTCATTTTGGGATGTCCCATACCTACCAAGAAAGTCAATATGCATACACCTCAACCTTCCACTGCTAAATGATAGGATCTATTAATTTGTCTTATACTTTAATGTCAAATACCTCCATTATTTTCATGTATTCTCCCACCACTCACATGTCATGAGGTATGTCCTGCAACCTTGTCCATCCAAGCCTCATATACAGCCAGATGGTTGCCCCTCATCAAGACTATTTTGCACATGCTTCAAAAACTTGACATTACTGTTCCTGCAGCAGAGTTTATCCTTACACCTCCCCAGAAGCTTCTAACGCCTGAAGTCATCTTTAATCCCACATCCAAGGCAGACCCTCCTGCCCTAGAAAAACTGCCAGCTCTAAAATTAATAACAACAGTTTCCTCCATAGTTTCTACTCCACACCATATATTCATATATCTGTGCTGCTGAATGGTATTGCTGAAGTGCAAAATCTTCTCACCAGACATAGCTATATGGAGGAAGACTGCAAAACCACTCCAGCTCCATGCTATGCGCACTGTACGGTGTTCTGGATGGGGTGAATTTCCTTTGACAGAGTGAACTCAATGGAGTCTTTATATGTGATGCACAGTCCACCCTCCATGCTCTCATGTCATTCAAACCTGCCTACCATCAGGTGGTACACAGATAGATCATTGCCTTCACTGTCCCTAGCTCACTAGCATTCTTTAATCATTAAGTTTTTGGATTCTTTTACATGTATCAATAGCACTTAGTGACACAGAGGATCGTTTAGCTAGAGCTGCCTGTGGCATGCCTGCCCATAATGCTGGTACTGCACCCTCTCTCCTACACTACAATTCCAAGATCCTTGCAGATGTCATCCTTTCTATGACTCATGCGAGTGACAGTCAAGAGAGCATCCCTGTATACAGGTAATGGGGGCCATTAGTTGCAATCCTTCCATAATTAGTGTGAAGATGAGAAAAGAAAGCAAAGAGAAATGAAGATGGGGGATGTTGTGACTTATCGCATTTATTGAGATAGTAATATATATTGCGTAATAAATAAACCAAAATATTTGGTGTAGATGGAAACACCGTGGCACAAGCGGTAGCGTCCGCGACTTTGAGGCGCCAGGTCGAGGGTTCGCGCCCCGTCACGGTCTGAGGTTAGTAAGGGCATACACTCAGGTAACGATTACGTCTGCCAAAACAAGTCCTTCGCAAGAAGGCAACCGTCCTAGCCCTTAGTAGAAAAGGGATTCCGTGACGTAAAACCGGAACATGGAAACACTGGGATAGAACCGTCACCGAAGGAAGAGTTAACATTGAACTGCCTTGGCCAGTCCTAGTAAAGTTTGAATTACTTTCAGTTGCAATATTGCAATGGGCAGCTTGTGCAATAGGCCAATCTACTACTTATGAGAATAACTGGTTCTGCCATTAGCTGTGCAGGTCAAAATCTGCTCAAGTAGAAACTCCTCTATAAAATATCAGCACTTTACA